>JAHZNA010003918.1:0-22868 GCA_027743935.1 Sinodicranocentrus sp. ZH6 | reverse complement strand
ATTTGTCCAGCGCTTGAGCCTGAAATCTCCAGTTACGAGACACATTTGGGGTTTGAACGTATTTCATACAATTTTTTGCTTAAAAAACTATGTAAAAACAAAACACACATTTCAAGCAGTTATAGGATGAGCAAGTAGTTGTATCTCCTTGTCAGTATTTATTTTAAATGATTTGTGGGTACTATGAAGCGATGCCAGCTGCATATTATTATTCTTTCTTGGCTGTTACTGTAAATCTTGGCTTTTAGAAGGTTTAAACGATCATCAAATTTGAATTGTAAATCAAGAAGTGATAAAAGATCGACATAAATATTAAAGATACAAAGAGTGACGGGGCGAAGTGAGCCTTGACAACCGTAAATGGAGCAAGACGCAGATCGTCAAAATTCACTTTATAATCAAATGCCTTCACTCCATACAAAATAAACTACCTAAATTCTATATTTGTGCAACATGTCTGACATTCTAATCCCGGTGAAAGGAAGCAACACATTTTCTAAGCCAAGATAACACAAAAGCTTTACCAAGAATAACAAATCTTTTCCCTGACAGGAAAAGGTATGCAGAGAAGAAAAGTTTCCCAAAGGAAACTCTTATCCATCTCCGTTACTCGTCAAGACGCAGTTCTTAACCACTTTTATTGATACTCTTGGTAAAGTCTGCGGTGCTAGTTACTGGTTACACATTCCACCTCAACCTCAAAATCCCTAATGGTGAAGGATACATAACATCAATAAATTTCCAAACTTTTTTTCATTCCTTTGAGTAAATATTTTTGTTTTGAAATGAAAAACTTTCTATCTCAGTCCTTCTTGCCCCAAAGGCAAAGTTTTTTTATATAAAAAGACAGCCCATTTGGGCACATCTCAGTAATACCCGGGTATTCTCATGAAATACCTTCATGAAAGTGGGTAGATGAATGATGACACAACAACCCACTTTAAGGACAAAATAAGCACGTGTCTTCACGGATGTTAAACTGACTCAAGTTGTCAGACCCTGTTAAGGAGAAGTTGAGCAGCAAAAGTTATCTAGTTAGTCTTGTTTAATGGAATTCAGAAGTGCTCTCAATTGTTATTTATTCATCATGAAATGTATAAACCCCATAAAAATAAAATGAGCCTATTCCCAGCTCATGTTCCACCACAAAAAATAAAATCAAGTTATTCTTGTATGTTTGGCATTTTCATGTTCCAAATTTAGAATGAAATCTCTCAAAGCTTCATTCTCTTTGCTCTTGGCTAAAATAGTCGAGTAGAAAGACCTTAAATGGATTCGTCAAAGTTGCACCTAAATGCACTTCACTAAAGTACTTTTATGTATGTATATCAATGATCTTTTCTTCGTCTTGCATATTTTTTTCCCGCATTTTGATACCAACACTTTATACCAAGTGGGAGCGCATTTAGACTGACTTTGTGAAACATAGCGTGAAACTGATACGCAAAGTTTTTAAAGAAAAAGTCGGGCTTCTTCGTTTCTAGTCAAGTGAAAAGGAAAAAAAAGTTTTTCTAGCTTTCATTCCTCCCTCGTAAATAACATGTTGTTTGCCACTAGCTACAACTAAGTTTTCTCTGTATTCCAATCCCGTTACTCAATTACGTGACGTACTTTTGGCGTCTTATAAACTATCATCTTATAGCTTGTTATACATGTTCGAAAAACTAAAAGCTTTAATGTCAACACCAGATGGTAGTATTCTTTATTTCATCTTTGTTACTTGGTGGCATATGCTACATCAACTTGGGTTGAGAAGGAAATTTTTGAAATTTTTGAATTATTTGAAAGAAATGGTCTTAGTGTGACTTCATTAATAATTTTATGATAAGGATACCTAGATTGATTTTTCTTACGCCATATTTGGATTATGCATAATAATCGAATGACTTTTAAAGTTCTGACTTCGACTCTACATGTGACATGGATAACATTTATGTAATTATTTTCTAGAATATTTGAGCCACACGATAGCAATCAAACTGAATAGCTGCGAACATCAAAAGAGAGTTAAAAGTCAATTTTGCCAAAATGCATTTTGCCAAAGTTGACAGCCAATAAGGATCCTTAGTTTTTTTTCTTGAGCAACTTTGAGAAATAAGCCATTGTGGGAAAAAGTTGGGGTATGTTTTTGGTGCTGGAGGACCAGATGCGCATTAGTATTCAGGTGTTGTAGTGTTGCCATTTGGTTGGATTGGAATAAGTACGTTAGCAAGCCACAGGCCAAGCTCCTTCAGGAATAGCAACAACTTTGAGCATCACTATTTTCACCAAACCAAACTCTCTTCCCTCTTTATACTATCATATTCTCTCTAAGGAGCACCTATCCCCTTAGCTGCAAGAGTAATCAACACGGTCAGAGAGGCATCAAATCCAATATTATACTTTTTCCTCAGTCTGTGGCACTAAACTCGTTGGACTCGGAAAGCCACATGGGCGAGTGACAGATATTGAGCTGAAAATTTGTACCTTGGTGCATTTTGATGAGAGGAAGAAGAATCCAGGGAAAAATTTGAAACTCCGGTTGCCAATTTTTTCCGGATTCTTGTTTCTTATATCAAATTACTCCCAAACACAAATTTTCATAATATTTTTTTGCAATGTTTGGGAATTTGGGCATGAAATCTCTTTGGATTTGTTGTCCATAATACACCCGGATGCAAATTTTAAATTCAATATACTTCATTCACCCCTTTCGCTCTCCCAGTCCAACGAGTCTGTGTGGCACTATCTCAAAAGAAGAGAAAATCAAAATGGTTCCTTGCACCCTGCCTAACACCCTTAGGGACGGAGAATTGCGTTTTATCTAGTTTCCTTGTAAAAAAACCAAGGGATGCTTCCAAAACCTTTCATCGCACACGCCCTGCATACTTTGCCATTCACAGTACAACAGTTGCACTTTATGCACATTATTAAAGAATTCCTTCACAAAGGTCTCTGTTTATCATTGCTCATTAGAATAGACAAGTAGATGATATACACCAAGAGAGGAGGAAGTAAGAAGGAAGAAAATCCTTGAAGAACGCAACGACAAATAAAACTAAAACTGAAAAAGTCAAACTCAACTATTTTAATAACTATGACCACTCTCTCACATGACCTCTACAGGAAATGGTGGTTACTTATATGTTAACAGTCAAGCACGTGATTCTTATAATCAAAATTGGTCACCCTATAGGCTATAGCTATTATCCCTACAAATATTGGATTACTCCCAATCAGCACGGTTGAAAGGCTAGATTACGTCAAGTTACACTTTCCACTTTCCACCCGGATATGCAACTTGTTTATGATACAACACAATTCAATTTAGCTAAGTAAACCATCCACATAGCGTTACGACTCTGGCAAGCATGAATTTTTATAATCGGCGCCCTGTTCCATACTTGACAATCTTCGATCAATGCATTTCTAAAGATATACATAAACTATAATCCTGGTTAGATAATGTATGGGATAATGTGTGGAATCCAGTGTTTCCACACTAATACTTTCTCCATTTCCTTTACTCTGGTTGCCAAACTTTTGTTGCTAATGGTGTGTCTATTGAGCTGAAATGAAGTTGATTTAGTGTGACACCACCTACCTAAATTCCCTTTTAATAGTTGATTCCCATTTACCTCGTTTGTCTAGTGTTTACCCTCCCCTGCCAACTCTGTTCTTCTGGAGGATTTATTTATGAAAATATTACTCTGCTTATTGAGAGTACTTTGTAAATTCTAGACGACGTGATATCAATAAGAATATGAAAACTGGTCAATTTTTAAAGTCGTAAAATACACATTGGTACTCTAAAACTTTTCCCCAAAACACATGTATTCCCTCTGTCAAAATATTTACGAGAAATGATAGTTAGCCCTATTTTTTACATCGTAACATTCCAAACTTGAACAAACAAAGCTTTTCTTCCCGCATCTGCCTTATAATGTCATTCTTGATGAGAAAAACAAACCCAAACTCATTCCCAGGGCAAATAGTAATAGCGCTTAAAAAGTTTATCGTTTATTTCCAAACAACGAGAGGTTATGCCATTCTTCACTGTTATGGGATTTATTCAAGCCTCCCGCACCCTTCAAATATTACTTATATCCAACAAAATTCCAATTTTTCTCATAACTTGACTTTAATCAACTTTTGACGTGACTTGCATGTAAAATGCAATCCTTTTGTAATGTATACTTTAAGACGAATCCCCATCTTCCTTCTCCAACCACTTTTTTTTTCTTTTTCAGTGTTAGAGCAGCCATGGGAAATAAAATTACGTGTTTTTTTACTTCTTCTTTAGCTTCCACAAAAAAGCTGGAGAAAAAAGTCAAACTACATAGATGGAAACATACAGACAACCGAATTTTGCATATAATAGAATCTCTTCTTCGCCACGTCACACATGACAAGAAAAAGGTTGCTTTTTTCACAATTTCCTTCCACAATAGCCTGCCGTTATGTACACACATAAAAATGACGGGAATGGTTTCACTCACAAGAATGTTAAATTCAGTGTAAAACTTTTCTCCACACACATTTCCTCCCTCTCGCTTTTAAACATTACCAAACCAAAAATATACGAGGAGCTTTAGAAAGTTATGTAGTACCAAAGATGTTCATTCTACATATATGTAACACACTCTCTTGATTTACGACAGTTTAACTTAGGTCTCCCCATTACATTCTTTTTCTTTCTGACAACCAGTTAGATGTGCGGTAATGGTATGATGTAGTTTTCCACGCATTTTTTTTACCAACTTCAATATATCCTACATAAAACTTACCCCGGTGAATAGAGTGAATATAGGTTGAACCACGTTTGAAGTTGAAATTAGCTTCTTTCTCTCAAGAAGAAGAAACAATCTGCCTTTCTTTCCAGTATTTATTATTTCTTTCTCTTTGGCTGACGACTGGCTTGTATCTGAAATCCTTCATTTAAAGCTTGCTCCACATATATATTTCTTCCAAATGTGAATATTTCCTTGAAGTAAAGCATTGTTTTTTCCACTGAAAGAGAGTGTCATCTGTTTGAATAAAATGAATGGCAAGCTTTTTCCACGACGTCAGCTTGTTGAATGCAAAAATGAAACGTGTTTTTGCCTTATTTGCTTTTGCATTTTATAGAATTAATGGTTCCTTGATGAGTTGGTTGATACACAGTTGCTACTCTTTTGAAAACATTGTGCCAATGACCTGGAACTTTTCTCTGAGAAAGTTTACCCAGAAACTTGGTCATATGCTTTAACATTGCCATATTCAAGTCAAACATGACTGAGGCATGAAGATAAAAGTTGGGAAAGTATTGAAACTTTAGAGATTACATGAGCATCCTTGAAGCATTTCAAAATGACAAAAAGAAAGTTATATATATATATATATATATTACACAAACTTCTACTCTTTATAAATTTCATTAATATATAGTCAATCTCGTAATTATGCAGTATTTAAAAAGCGACCAACCTCAACCGTGGTGGTTAAGTAGCAAAAAAACATGCACCCGCTGGAAATCATTTCTGCAATATTTAAAACACTTCTTCCCTCTCCTACCCGACATAAAAAACATTCAATTAAAGTGTGAACAAAGAGTGTGAAATTTGTGGAGCACAACATGAAATGCTTCGTGGAGTACCCTGTGGTAATCCAACCGGCTAAAACTAACAAGAACTAGGGAAAAAGGAGCATTTCCAGGGAATCGTTTATTTTATACATCTCGTGTAAAAAAATGTTTCCAACTTTTATCACTTTAATATATTTTATAACATTGTATTTTGATGGGTTGTGTAAGGATTAGTTAGGTTCCACCAAATTTTCCATTTTATTATTGGCCTATTTTTCAATAGAAGTATAGGAATCCTATCGGTGTTGTTTAATATTCTCCAAGTAACAAGAAAATAATTAAGTTTTTATTCCCTCAACCATACAACGTTACATTGTCATGAAGAAAAAGGTTGGCAGGCAGTTAACATTGCTGAATTATATATATTGGTGTGTCTGCGGATGGTAAAAGATGCTCTAGGATTTCTGCACTCGTGCATACCAACCAATCAAATTTAACCTGGGATTCGAACGGATAGATAATAATTCGAGCTTGAGGTTTTCCCACTGCGAATACAACTGAAAAATGCGTCTGTCCACTGTGTTACAATGGAACGTGTAGACATGAGCTTTGGAAGAAAAGCCATTGGCTCAAATGTTCCAGTTCAGTTAGCCCTCCCCCATTACCTACACATTTCTCCGCAATCCTACGTGCATTCGTGAAAGGAAACGGAAACCGTGAGTAGTGTGGAAATTCTCACCCTTTTCTCCACTTTCTTCTCTAGAAACTTTGGATTGTGAGGTTATATGCGGAATGAAATGTGCGGAATTATGATGCCCGATACATGCACAAATACTTCAGAGTTCAGCTTGAGCTCTGGGAACGCAGGTTCTCAGGATAGCATTTAATCAGTGCAGGGTGATTTCTATGATAGGAATAAGAAGACTGGACTGATTTCTGTGATTGGGAAAATAACAACAGTTATTTTGCCAAGGAGAGTTAGGATGGGGCGTTGTGGGAAACCGGAGTTTGACCTCTGGACGTCCACAACAAGTAACTAAATCTAAACTGCCACGGTGAGACTCGACGTGTGCAGAAACTAAAGCTTCCTTTCTCAGGTTGCGAAGCATCAGTTTCAAGAGACAAAAACAACAACTGAATCTCTTATGCTTTTGCAGTGCTTTTATAAGCTCGGCATTTCTGGCGAGCGACTGCTTTAGTCAAATGAGATGTCCATCTCATTTGTTGTTCTCCATCACGACAATTGGAAATATGTGCAACATCAGCTTTTGCATGTGACGCTTTTAAGCATACTCTACTTTCAAGTAAAGTACATTGGACTGAGGAAATATAACATACCAGCCATATGAGACCTCACAACTCTCTCTTCCTATTACTCAATTTATTAAATATATCATATTAAAACCTTTACAAAATCATGTAAATTCGAATATTTAATTGATATAACGTAATTTACGTTGAAATATAGTTAAACTTCTTAGAATTCGTTGACATTTTCACAACATATTTTCCATACATAATATTATATAATAATTTTGAGAATAACACTCAAAATACATTTAAAGATGTAAGATAACTTAATTAGCAGGCTCATGTACGACATGAGAATTTCATCTTCGCTAAGGTTTGGTTCCTAGTGAGGTTCAGAAATTGCTAGCTATTCGAATTTTCTACAATTTTATTGGAATCGATAGGGTTACATATTTGAATTATTTCTGATGGTGTCTTCATTTCATCAGCAATGACGTTTTGCCGTTTCTGTTCATTTCTTTTTAATATTTTTTTATTGGCTACTAACTTACGTAAGTGAGCTTCTTCTAATAACATCTTTCGTGACGTCATTAGAATTGCTGGAAATAAATAACTCTGGAATATTCTGCGACCAATTGTCAACAGTTTTCAACTTAATCTGCATGAGGTCCATGGGCTCTACACACAGAGACGAACTACTTGCAGGTGCAGTTGCAATTTTATTTAAACGAGATTTATTTTTATTCAATTGCCCCATCTTGTGTTTCTCCGCTCTCTTTTGAATACGGGCAAGGGCTTTTATAGTCGGGTTTCTCTTCCTCTTCTCCTGTGGCTTTGCGTCTTACCATGCTTGGATCATTGCCAGATGAAACATGGGAACGGGTACCATTTGAAATTGGGGAGATTGCCATCTCATGTTCTTGTTTCTCTTGCGGGGAAGTTAGTAACTCATTGTGTCATAAATAAGGGCTTAACTCGTTAATGTGCACCTTCAACACTCGTTTTGTTCCGTTAGTTGACACTAAACTATGAACGTTCGTGGATATTTTTTCTTTAATTTGATATGGGCCTTCTCTCTTTACAAAGAGAGGAAGTTATTCCACGAGAAGGGTGGAAGGAAATGAGTCCTAAGCCAAACTGAGTCACCAATTTCAAAGCTTCTTGGCTTAGCTTTCTTATTTACTTAGGCTTATTTGCTTGCTTCGTTCGTTCTCCTCGCGAATGAATACTTGAAATTAGCTTTCCTAGTGAGAAAACGTCTTTCACATCGGAATTTTGAATCTGCATGTGATTTTTGAACGGAGTTCGAAGTTCTCTACCAAAGTTTATATAAGCTGGAGTATAGTCTGTACTATCCCTCACACTTGTCCGTAAAGCTAATGATTGTTCAGGCAAGTACTTATCCCAGTCTTTGCATCTAGAAATCGTGGAAACTATCATGCTTTGGACTGAAGCAAGCTCAAGCTTGCGAAATGTCTTATGGATACCTAAATGACTGTGTATTAAATTTGCATAGAACAAGTTCACAACATCATGCTGTAGTGATACAGGTACCCAAATTCTCCAATGCACTGACTCGATTTCCCATGATTTGTTATGTGCTCTGACGTACTGCATATGCATGTTGTCATCTGTAAGGCAACATTTCTTAGCATGTTGGGAAACAGGTAAACTTTTGTTAGACTTATCGGTATTTTTCGAATGTGAAATGATAACAGAAAGGTCGTTACCATTGTGCTGAGCGCAAAGTAAGTCTTTTCTGGTTATATTTGCACTTTGTACTTCTTCACTTAGCATGAGCTCTGGAATTCTACTCAGAGTGTTAGGTAATTTCATTGTTGCACGGATGCCTGGGCGATATTTTACTTCGAAATCAAGTATGTTAAGTTGCATAGTCCATCCAACTAACCTTCTGCTGGGGTCCTTCAACTTGTTTAGCCAGCTTATGGCTTGGTGATCGCTGTCAAGAATAAAGTAGTTTGAATATTCAGAGAAGTTTGGAATGAAACGGCGATAAAAGCCAACAAAGCCCAAAAATCTCTGAACGTCTTTCGCTTTATTAGAGACAACGTTTTTTTAGACATTCAACTTTACTGGGATTAGGAAGGCACTATCATGGTTCAATTACAAAACCCAAGTAAGTAAAGCGTGATTTGCAGAGCTGTACTTTTCCCGGATGTATTGTCAAACCAGCGTTCTTTATCCTTTTAAGTATTAAGTACCAGTTCCAAGTACTATCATGAGCAAATTCTAGCCTGGCAATTATATTAACAGAGTTTGTTTCATCATACTGGTTTACTTCATGGAAAACCAAATATGTTTCGTTTTATTCGGAAAGAAAATGCTCATTTTGATTTGAAAATGGCACAATGCATGATGATTCAGTGCCCTTTGTCCATCCACCAAGCCCAACAAAGACGCCAATATTAGCCGGAATAAGTCTCTTCCAAGCAGCATTGTACGAATAGTATTTGGTAAGAGCGGGAAATTTTGCTTTCGAATTCAACCATTGAATGACAATAAGCAAATCAGAGTTGAGAGCTTGATAGTTTCCCTTGAGAATTCGAATGTTATTTTTTGTAGGATGGCACATCATTCTTCTTTTGTTTACTATTGAAAAAATGTCGTCGCCAACTGCTCATACTGAAGAGCATGTGTCTAGAAAGCCATTGTATTCATTAGACAACATCTTCACTTTCATAAATGGTTTCTGTGAAAATAGACAAGTGCGACTTTTGCTTCATTTTCGGACTCTGTCGAAATTAGCATATTTGTCTTGCTTTCTGGTGACTTTGGTCTGGGACCGTTACTAACGTTTGTTTTCGTATTGTTATCGTCTCTCGCAAAATGCTCGTATGACTCACAGGTAAAACATCCCTGTCCTCTGGCAGGGGAGAGATTTCTTTGTGGTTGCATGTTTTGTGTGATGAAACACATACGGATCAACCGCTGCGAAGTGAAGCCGAGAGACAGACTTTGAAATGTCAACGGGTGGTGTTGGTTAGCCTTGTGCCACGTATTCATATGTGCACACAGGCTTCCAAGCAAGACAGGGTACCAAAAGCCCAATTGTGGGTGGGATTCGATAAGAAAGATAGCTTTTGCTGAGTCTTTTAGCTGCTGAAGAGTAGCAGTGGGCATTCCGATTAATGCCTTTCTGCAGTCCCGATGCATGAGACGCATGATAAGCCGCACAATTTCCTCTTCTGGGCGGTTATCTCCAAGCCAATCCAGGTAATAAAAATCACTCATATGAATTTCGTCCGGGTCGCATTTGTTCCCAGGTATCTCTTATTCATCTCTCTGCGTAAATCATCGAGGTATCCGAGAGCCTGGAACTCTCTACGAACTTTTGTTTAAAAACTTCCCAGTTTTGGAAAGCAGGCTCGTAGCGATACCATTATTCATAAGAGAGAGAGGTACAACGTAACGTAGCATCTCTTCATGACTGCATGACTGCCGCATATTTCTCGAGCTCCAGTATGTAGTCATATGGAGTCTTGGAGTCTTAGGAGCCAGCATACGTAGGAATCTTCACGTCACTTGTTTTCAGGGGATGGTACGTTGACAAGGGGGATTTGGGGAGACTGGTGCGTTAACTCGTCCCTGGTTTCGTGCAACAGGAGCAGGTGAATAAGGTGGTAGAATATGTAAGGTGGTTGCCGCTGAGGTTGCCTTAATATGGCAGCCTGTAAATTATTTAGAACAGCAACGCAAAATTCTGTTGCCTCAAATTATCTACCATTTGTCTGTGATTTCGTTCGTCCGTAAAATTATTAATCTCCATAATCTCTATAACATTTTGTTGCATCTGAAACAGACGCCCAATTCCAACAGGAAATGTTTCTGGAGGAGGTATTATTGGCCTTACAATATTTGGCGGAGAGCTGCCAATAGGAGGAATATTTGGAGGACTAAGCTGAATAGGGGCTGTATTAGCATTTTCTTCATCCATTTCTGGATTGGCATTGCGAGCGTCTACCTGAAATTTAATGCACTGATTTAAAAACCGGTATCCTGTTCCAAGATCGTCAATTTATTTGTGAGGTTATATGCGGAATGAAATGTGCGGAATTATGATGCCCGATATATGCACAAATACTGCAGAGTTCAGCTTGAGCTCTGGGAACGCAGGTTCTCCGGATAGCATTTAATCAGTGCAGGGTGATTTCTATGATAGGAATAGAAAGACTGGACTGATTTCTGTTATTGGGGAAATAACAATAGTTATTTTGGCAAGGAGAGTTAGGATGGGGCGTTGTGGGAAATTGGAGTTTGACCTCTGGACGTCCACAACAAGTAACTAAATCTAAACTGCCACGGAGAGACTCGAAGTGTGCAGAAACTAAAACTAAAGCTTCATGGGAATATCTCAGGTTGCGGAGCGAAGCATCAGTTTCAAGAGACAAAAACAACAACTGAATCTCTTATGCTTTTGCAGTGCTTTGATGGACATCTCATTTGTTGTTCTCCATCATGACAATGGGAAATATGTGCAACATCAGTAGTTTTCAAAAGTTGACGCTTTTTAGCATACTCTACTTTCAAGTTAAGTACATTGGACTGAGGAAATATAACATAACAGCCATATGAGACCTCACATGAATTTTTGTAGGTTTTTTTATTCCACAAATATTCCGTAAATTATTCCACAAATCCCAACCATGTTGCATATAGTAGCCCAGAGAGTTCCAGGAAAAGGGGCGTGTGGATATTTGATATTTAAAGAAATGCGAACATTTACGCTTATTCTCTAAGGAAACTTTCCATACAAACCGCAATTTTTCAACAAGAAACCCGACTATGCAGAAGTGCTAAATGAAGCGAGTGAACTACTCCTACATAAGTTGAATGTAGTAACTGGTGATATTCTCTTTAAAGTCAGAAGAGAAAAGGAAACTATGCTTGTATACATATATGTTATGTTTGTTGATGTGTATTCCCCCATTTGCGAAATTTCAAAAACTGAATTTAAAATTACATCACTAACCAGCTCAATTTTTAGTCTACCAAACAAACGAAGCAATTTTTATCATTCCTTCTACCCACCACACTAAAAATAAATCAAAACCAATAAATTAGCCCATAAAATAAATACCTATTCACACACGTCTTTCCTCAAAATGAATTCCTCCCTCTGAATAAATAATGTCATTGCCTTATGGCAGTACAAAAATGTCGTTTAAACTTTCTCTGTGAAATGTAGAAGTTGGTGAAATCCAAGTTTTCACAAGGAGTCTAAAGTCAGCAGCATACTTCATAGTTTCAAGGATTCTACTCTCTCTCGTTAAAAGTGTGGTTAGGTGGTTCCATCTCAGACAGTAGTGTCTCTTCCAAGAGAATCCTCTTTTTAAGACACTATCTTTGGTAAATGGTGTTTTTGTGGTGAGGGGGAGCTTGAACTAACTGCGGAAACAAAATTGGAAGGATACTTCTTGTTTACCAAAAGTTCACACTTGCTCCAACTTTTTTCCAACTGGAGCAACAAAGCCATTCATAATAAAAGTAAATATATTTATAAATCTACCTCGTCACATTTCATTCCAGCTCATTTTTTTAAAATACAACTATTATCCCTTTTGGTGGCCTAACCCAGGAAGGAATAGCAATAACTAAAACCACACGAAAATCGTTATATTTTACACACCTTCACCAACCCACGAGGTTTTCGGGTGGGCTGATGTTCTTTCTTAAAAAGTGTAGTCATTTTGTAAGAATAGAATTGGTATCGTTTCCTTCCGTACACAAAAATACGCATTATCTCCAGTGAATAAGCCTAGTGTGCAAGGATATATTGTTAAGAAACCCAGCTGGAAGTGGTAACTGAGGCTATGCAAGCATTCTTATCATTATCTTCCATCTTTCCTTGGACGGAGCATTTGAGCATGTCATTGAGTCTTCACAACGACCTATTAAATTTTGTACAGCATTGAACTACAAGAGAAGATGAAAGGAAACTAGCTTGAAAAACAACATTACCCTTAGCGCGGAGCAAAACAGGAAAAATGATTTCCCAAAATGGACAGATCATCATCAACCCAAGTAAATGCACACTGTGCACATAAAATGAATACGAGACATGAAACATTAGTTTTCCCCTTTTCTCTCTCTATCTCAAAAAAATAATGTCATACTTGAAGACATGAAAAAAGAGAGTGGGGTAGTCTCCAAAGGTAACTTTGTGGATTCAAAGGTCACCAAAAACCCAGTAGAATAAGGAAGCAACTTTGGTAAAGTAGACTTCTCGTGAAGTTTGTCACGGAAAAATTTAAAGCAATTTACAGAAGCTGGCACATTTCCTGGCGACAGAAAAAATACAAGAGAGAAAAATACTCGTATCTCCCTAGTGAGGAAAAATCAGTCAAGTATAAAGTTATGGGAAAGCTAGCCAAAAAAGGCAATCATGTATGAAGAGAGTAGAGGGGCGGTGGAGAATCCGAAAGTATGCTTTTATACCTAACATATATTTTTCAGGAGAAAGTGCTCTAGAAAAGGATTGGAACAGAGAAAAGACGTACTTTTCCTGAAAATTTCTTTCGTTGCCTTGATACCAGTATTTAGCACACATTTGTATGAGAAAAGGGTCACCGTATACAAAAAAATGCACTTGAGATGAAACTAGTATATTTGTCCACTCCTAGAGTACTTTTCCTTTTTACCTAGTTTGGGAACTCTGCGAAAAAACTAGAAGAGAAGCTTTTCCACAGCATGTACAACACGCAATAAACCACGCCAGGGCATCGCCCGTGAATCGACCAAAAAGCATGGAAAGTGCTCTCTGAGGATTATTTAAAATCCGTATGGTATGACATACAATGAATGTATCTATCCATACATATATTTAGTAAAATAAGAGGTTTTTTGGTGACTACAGCGAGAGAGAGAAAAAATCAAAAAAAGGAAAAGGGGAAAAATCGGGAATCAAGTGGACAGATAGTGTTTTTACAAAATATATGGCATTACAGGAAAAACATAAAAACATGTGGATGAAATTTAAATCCTTCAACCTTAAGTCATTTACAAAGAGAAGCTCCGGAAGCTTTACGTTCTGAGAGGAGGTCTCTTTGGAAAATGAAAGCGTTGGATTTGATATGCAGATTTTCACTGTCCTCCTGTCACAACATGTATCCCGTTTATTTACCCATTTTTTAGTGCACAAGGTTGAGAAATATGAAACTTGAGATAAAAATGGCAAAGAGTTGATTTTCATAAGAAGCCAAGATTTATTAGGAAATGAGTAAGGAGTCCCTGCACAAACTCATTCTTTCAGATTCCATCACGAGATAAATGTACGTGGGAGAAAGTGTAAGAGAAAGTTTAAAAAAGGAAGAGAATTCCCCACGCTATTCACTCTTTGTACACGTGTAATTTCTTAATGCAGTGTGAAGCATGTAGAAACAAAAGTCTGTTGCATGTACACACTTTTCTCTCAAGTGGTATGCTACTTGTTACAAGAACAGGACAGAGTGATTACTCAAGTCTAATTACATTCTCAGTTTCCGTCTACACTGCTAATTGATTCATTTGCATTAAAATGAAGTTTCTCTTGTGAACTTAAGTAAAAGTTATTGTGAGAAATGTAAAAAAAAAGTTTGTTTCAGCAAAATTTCTATAGTAGCTTATCAAAGGAGGGAAAGTTTGCATGCAAATAAGATTCAGCGGAATTGGTTATGAAAGGGGTGATACCATAGACCGGAAGTGCAGAAAGTTACATAAAGGTTACACCCATCCATATGGACTAAAATGGGATAAAGTTTACACGGGAAGTGGGCATTGAGTGCATTGCAATCTTTCCTCATTTTATTGTCTGTCAGTTTGCTGTTTCTTCTTTGTTGTAAAATCGGTAATATCCCATATAGCTCCTTTTTTAAATCGTTTGTTTATTTTATTAGGGAATACTGCATCATATAAGGAAACACGGGCAGGAGTTGACTTCAGTTGACTATTTAATTGGCCCGTAAATATACTTTGTGCTCAATTTTCTTCTGGTAGCAAACAAGAAATCTGGTGTCATTCAGATTGCCTTCTAAATTGCCCCTCAACCTTGTGTATTTCCATTGTTGCCATGCCCACTATCTGTGAAATGCTTGTTGAGCCCTATTACCCGACTAACCTTGCCTCTAAACTTTTAGCTGAGCGGCAGCTGCAATCAAGAAAAATATTGTGATGGCTACAATGCACGATGAAGGGATGGAAAATGCGATTTTCCTGTAGATCATCTGTCACTCGGATGATTGATATGAAAATTGTTTATTTCTCAAATAATAATACACCCTTCCAATTATTTTACCTGCCTCTTGTAAATAAAAAGTGGGGAAGACTGATAGTTCCAGATCGTTCACTCACACACTTGCCCTATCTGGATTTCGGTTTTCTCTGTAGGGAAAACTCTAGCCAGAATTGTGAACATAGCACAGGCCGGCAAGCGCATATCATTAGCTAATGTAATTATTCAGATGGATGAAATCTACTTTCCCAACAACTCCCATTAAATGACAAAAAACCACATCGAGACACAACTTGGAAATGCAAACTAGGCAAATAATATCAATAAGTAATGTGCCCATTTAGCCCATTTTCAGCGTCGTAATAAAACCACTCGTCAATTCCATGGAAATACGTTGTGGAGGATGAGCCATGCACCTTATATGAATAAGCGCATCAATTTCTCCCCACGCTACCTAAATATAAAAAGGGATTAGCAAAATCTACTAAAAATATCCTTTTCATGAGGTTTTCAGTTGTGCACGTGCACTAACCGAGTGCTACGCATGTTACGACAATCACCCTAATACGTGTAGACGAGGACAATAATGAATTTCACAACACGACAAGATACACTTTTACGGTAAAGTATAAAGCTGGAGATTACCCTTCAATTTATTGCCTTTTCCAAAGGCTGAAGAGTACAGTCAAGTTTATGAATTGGATTTAGGGATCACTTCGTGATGCGATGTGAATTAAGTGGAAAAGCTACCTGGCAAAGGAGGCAATTCTCCATTTTCGCAATGTCATCATCACATCACTTACAAAGAAGGATCACATCTCTTCCTTCTCTTCTTTCTCAAACAAGGGAGGAAGATGTAAAGTATATTTTTATAACACTATAATCACAAAATCTTCAGCCAAAAATAGAGCATTTTATGAGGCGTGAAAAAAAAACAGTAAACGGCTTTGAAAATATGATAATAGCAAGGAGAAGTGCATTCATATTTTGTTGTGCCAAACTCAAGGTCATTTATCCTCCCACTTTGGACGGATAAAATGAACCCTTTATTAAGTAAGGTGGGAGCGGTATGAATAAATATATTTCATTCACAAAATGTACATGTGCATCGGGCTCCCAGCATAATCGGGATTTGATGAGCTCTAAGCTTCTAAAGATATCCTATAAAAGTGCATTATATCTTCCATCTTCTGCTTGACTAATGGTGTGGAAGTTTAGTCGTCAAGGGATTGCATTTCGGGCATTTTTCATCTTGTGCATTTTCACAAAATCTCTAAAGATCCCCTCATAAAAAAGGGAAAGGCCACACATAAAGTTGATGTTTTACGAGGCGTGTGTAGTACAATAAGGAAGTATATTGTTTGCCTTTCCAAACGGCATGCAACAGTGCATGAGATGTCTTATTACAGGACCATAAAGTGGGTTATTGTGCATAACCGTCTGCAACCTTGCAAAAATGACAAGAACTTTTAGTACTTTTCTCGTCCAATATCATGCATATTTTTTCTAGGCTGCAATTTCAGCCAGACTCAATGGCAATCACGTGCCGTGGCAATCATATAAAAAAGGATGAATGCATGAATTCAAGTATTCATGAGGAAAATTTTCCCTTTTTCTTGTTAGAAATTACAAAATAAATTCTTGCTTACAGAGTAAAGTCCAATTTGAACCCTGACATCAAGCTCTAACCTGTACGGCAGCATGGGGCTACTTGGACGTCGACTTGTTCCTCCCAAACCAGAAATCCCAGAGCCTATGTTGGCTGCCTTGTCAAGAAGTATGTCTTCTCCGACGTCACCATCCGTTGCGAAAATCCCTGACTCGAGGAGCATTGTCAAATTATTTAGGACGATGGTACCATTAGCCATCTCTTCAAGGAGGAGACGCTCCATGTCTTCTTGAGTCAACATAATTGTTCCTATTTCAGCATTTATCTTGACGTTGTTTGTGTGCTCTCAGGGAAACGTGTAAGTGTAAACATCTGTCAACATTTTTCCTCAGATTTAAAAGATAATATTGTATAATATCGTGGTCTATAGTTGCATTATTTATTGAGGCTTTTATCCGCACTGTGAAACCTGTCATTCATCCAGCCAGAATAATGAAAAAACCGTATCACACTCAATTTTCAAAATTACCACTTCAAAAACAGCCCTCGTAGACACTCACGTTTTGCACATTTCTCAGTTAACACGTACGCGTGTTCCAATCTCACAAGAGGAGCGTTGAGTTTTCTCCTTTGTACTGCTGTACAAGGGAGGATTTGAAATAGAAAGTTTTACAGCGACACTATTAAACTTCTAAACTTGACCTGTTTCAAAAAATGTTCATGAGAAAAAGTGTGTGCTAAACATTTGACAAACAAACTGTAACAATCTATTCCGGGTTGAGAACAGTTTCATGAGAAAATCGTCATGTTTTTCTTCCCTCCATTCCCAAAACAAGGTTGATCAATTGTTGTTGTTTTTTCTCGTAAAACTACAATTTTTCCTTTTCGCCCTTCACAAACTGACAATTGACAAATTGAAGTGAATGCGATGAAGGGTTAAAGGAATGAATAGGGAGCGTAAGTTGGCGTAAATTGAGTAAACACTTTTTCCCACTCTTGTTTATTTTTATTTTTTCTCTGCCTTGTTGACTTCTCCAAGAAAAGTGTGTATTCTCATCTTTACAGACAATCCTATCAATTTATGTAGTACATATTAGCGAGTTTTTCTTTGTACATATTTCTGACAGAGTTTTTTTTGGATAACCGTGTTTTCACTAACTCAACAAGAAGTTCACTTGAAAAACCAAAAAGTCCATTTCATTTTCAGAGCAAGAGCAAAAGCTGCATTAAGCAGGCAAGAAGGATGCGACGAGAAAGGAAAAAAGGTGAAAGTGAAGAGGAACGGAGTGGGATCACCAGAAGATCAAATCAAATCACACACGCTTATCTCATCACTGCTCACTCTCCCTCTCGCTTTCTCCCTCTTAGCTTTAGGAGGAGCTCTTCGTGTTGAATTTTTCTTCAGTAAAAGTATATTACTTAGTAGCCATCCGAGAAAGTGAGGGATCCTATCCAACTCTCCATTCAGCCATATCCTTTTATACGAGAGCGACAGCTGCAACGGCAAAACTTTCAAGAAAATCTTGTTCCGGGGCAATAAGGAAAATATGTAACAAATTGGATCACTCCAAAGCTGAAAAGCTGAAATCTCTGTAGAGAAAAGGAAAACGAGGAATGAGCGTAAATACAAGATTATTTCTCTATATTTAAGTAAAGACGTCTTCCAAGAAGAGAGAGAGAGAGAGAAAAGAGAAAAAGTAAAATCCACTTGTGTCTAAAGATATTCAACTCAACTGGACGAGCTAGAATGGAAAAATTTTCATATACCACAGGTGAAATAAATGGTATGAAAAAAAAGTTACCCAAATAACACTAACAAGAGAAAAAATTTACTTTCCGACTTCACTCATCCCACTCTCTCGTTTATTTAGCAATCGTTGTTCTACAAGGGTTGTCTTATTCAGAAGATGGAATAATATATACTCTGTCCTTCAAATGCATATCGCTGAAAAAAATGAAGTTAGCTAGACAGAAACGTAGATTTTATGTTGTATTTCAGCGGTGAGTAAGATAAGAAGACAAGTTACTTGACAATCCTATCCTTCTCCTCATCACCTGCTTTGTACAATCAAGCCAGCTCAACTGTGAGTGAGCTCATTTCAACCCTATCATTTCATTCCTTGCATTTCACTGAACTCAACGTCGGTCCGTCTGGTTTTACACTGTTCCCTCTGTATTACACGAGTGAGAGGAGTATAGCAATTCTTAAGAGTTAATATAGAAAATCCTCCTGGTTTACCACTATTGATATCCAACAAGTCAAAAGCTTCCACAGGAGAGCATCACATCAGCACAAGCTACGCGTTATGGCTTTCATGAATAATAGGTGAGAATCTGATAGGATAAGAAAAAGTTTCTAGTTTGGATTCCGCGTTCCATCCCCACCACAAAAAGAGGAACGGTTGCAATGATAATAAAATAATAATAAAAAGTTGAGAATTTATACGTCATTCTCTTTCTCAGCCGTCCATTTTGTGAGTGGACTAGGCTATAATTCACAAATAACTTTGCTCTATATTTACTTTGCTAAATTATCTCATTTGTTCGTCATTACTACCAGCCTCTTCTCTCTGTGCCAAGTTTGACTTTTTGGACTGGATGTAACTTAAGAGAAGTTAATGGTCATGGTGGGGAATTATGTCTTGTCCGAACTGTCTCACAACAAGAAAATCTAAGTGATGCACTTTCCCCAAACTATTTTCCCAGCTGTGGAAGTGGGGAGAGGATAAAAGGGAACATAAATGTTACCAATTATCCTTCTATAAAAACGACATTTTATTTTCTCTATAATTCATTAGAGCTCTCATTAATGGTCAACGGGACGTGAACTAAAATCTCTCAAGGATTGTCTAAGAATAGTAATAATCTTCATAGGAATAGTTTGGCCAATTTTTGAGGCAATTTTGGAGTAGCTTTTGCAAACGTTTTTAGAAACAGGGTTTCCAGTGCAGTGAGCATTCGTTTAAAGTTATAAATATATTATATTTATTTCAATATCCATAGGATTTTCTTTTCCCATTTCATGATTTCCTCTCACGTCCAGCAGCACGTTACTTGCGTACGTAACATAACGTTCCGCAAGACTCTGATGACATGACACTGGGAAGAATGCATGTCGACGACGAGTCTAATGTCTACCTTTGAAACCATTTCTCATTGTAAAACGTCCCAATTCCTTAACCAAGTCAGGTTACAGCGTGTTCCAAAAATCTATACAATTCATGCAGCATATTCCTCGTAACATTGTGACTTAAATCTGGGAACAGGGAAGCTGGGAGAGTTGAAAATTCCTCATTTAATTCTTAAAACAAAAAGCTTCGGCTTCACACGCAAAATACGATAACTTTGTTAGCTCTCGCCCAACTCCCAGCCTCATCTTGTCTTGTATCACGAGCTAATGAAAATTGATGGAAAATTATTCAAGTAAAAATGTGTTATAATGAAAAGAGATCTTTACAAAGTTGCTCTACCCATATCAGAGCTACTCCTGGAGTGCTTGTTACAAAAAAGCTGAATTACAAGTTGAAGCCAAGTTTCTTCTCCTTTTTTTGTTCATCAACCCAACCTGATTTTGATTGTTGCTACGATTTCCAATACTTCACAAGGATGAGGATGTCGAGTTTGGGATTTTTAATTAAACACAGAGAACACGACTCGGTGATAAAAGTTTGCTTGATCAAATGCATTCTTTTAGTAATTTAAACCATCTTGAAGTGACTTATTTTCTAGTTCAAAGTCTAATTGTGTTCAGAGGCGTGTGAATTCATTTTAAGGTACCTCATCCTCTCAACCCACTCACCATAAAGCGCCAGACTTGTCAGTTTCTACTTGGCATATCTTGTAATAGGTAACTCAAAAAAAACCGAACAGCACACACATGTGAACCAGGTAATGTAAAATGATTCCTCAAGACTGATAACAATGATGATAGCGGATGAATCAAGAATGTATTCTAATAGTTATAATTACGCTATATAGAAAGCTCAGACTGGCAACACTTTACACCCTATTACAAATATCCAACTATACTATATCAAAACAGATAACCCAAACGTAGTAATAATGATATCAAAACAAGTTGATGGCAGAAAAATCCTTGCAATATGAAATGCACCAGTGTGAAATTGTACGACGTGTATTCTAGCAAAATATCAGCTTCCTCTATGCACTCAAGTTGAAGCTGGATTGCTTGCCATTTGAAATGAAATTATGTAACAAGTAAATAAAGCCATGCCTTTTTCCTGTTCTCTGGAGGAAACATGTAATTTTTTATGGCGATGGAACAAGGGGAATTCTTTCATTAAAAGTATTGGGGTATATTTTCAGCTGTAGATTGGATTTTGGGCGAGCTACCTGTTTATTTGGCTAAAGTCTAATTGAGAAATATCAAGCTTCCAGATTATTAAGCTGAAAGCGTTTTTTGTTTGTGTGTAGATCTGCGAGTCCAGTGATGAAAATAGCGGTGTGATGTTCTCTTCTACACCTGCAACCAAAGTCATTTTTTACTACTTTAATACTCCAACCATGGAAGTGTTGAGGATCACGCGAGCATTTTTATTCCAACTAGTTTTCTCAACACGGAGTCAACCACCGTGTCCAGTCTTTTGAGTTGCATCTTCGAAGATGTTTTTTTGTGAATGGGAATACGAAATGCACCTTCTGCACTCTCATGTTTTTCCAATTACTTCAAATTGAAAGTCGTTGAGTCAATCTTGCTCCTTCCAGAGTGAATTCTTTTTCTCTCTTGGGACTGCAAGGGGAGCGGTGCAATATGGGTGTTTCCTTATTTATTGCAATCTCTGGCAAAAATACTAAACACCTAAACAACCCACTCATATTGATTTTCTAGGGATTTTAGATGATTTGCAGCAAAATTGGAAATTTAATTTGTTATTTTTTCAATATTTTTCTTCTTCTGGCACCTCCTAGATTTTCAGTGTAAATGCTCTACGACACGTAACATGACGTGATTCATGCACACCTTTACTTTGTTGTCGACGTCGGCGATTTTCTTTGAAGTTCAAGATTTTTTGACTGGTATTTTGAGCACAAAACTTTTACCTTTTTTTCATAAAGTTATTTTTTCTCGACCGAAAAGTTTACACTATCATTTATCTATGATATGAACTAAGTTGCTGAAGATCAAGGTCATTTAAACGTTAGAAAAGAAGGTAATATATATCTATCTTCTTTATCTCTTTATATTCCGTATGTTACAAATGAAATCCAGTTCTTCATCAACTAGTCGTAAAGATATCGTTGCTTTGACTCCTTGTCACTAAGAGCAATTCGATGTTGGATGCCACAGGGGAGAAAATTTTCAGCGGGTGAGAAAAGCATGTAGTCTACTTTTTTATTGTTTTCAGCAAAGAGCAGAAGAAAAAAATTGCCTTCTTTTTTACTCTTTATTTTCCAGCCCAACTCTCCCAGCAAGGAACATCTTCCCCATCCAAGATTATGTTTTGATAGGTCCAATTTAACAAGACAAGTAATGGAGTGCTGAAGGCAGAAAACAAGCAAAAGAGTAAAAAAAATCCAGAGATATTTTCCATTCTTTGTTTAAAAAAGTAAATATCCATTAAATGTGCTCAAATGGTTTTGGCATTTGGAAGATGCATACATACGGTGAAAATTGGCAGAGACTTGTCAGCTTCCGGTAATTTACCTCAAAGTTCAAGGAGACTCTAATCTACAGTAAAATATCTAACATCTCTGCTAACGCTACTCGTGTGGTAGCTCAAGTGTGCATTATTCTTCCAACGAGTTGCTCCTCATAATCTTGTAGTGATATGGGATGCGATACTGCATTTCGTTTTTATTTTAGTCCATTAATTATCCTTTCACATGTCCAGTAGCTTTCTGGACAGGTCTGAGATCAGATGCCGTTTTATCACGTTGCTAGTACAGCTCCTATAATAAAATACGTGGGGTTAGGTATCGTCTTACTTATCAAGATAAATTGGTATTATGAAAAGTCCACATTTGACTCGTTTCTCTTCCATTTTACGACCGTGGAAACCAGACAGCGTTGTAGCTAAAAGGATAAAACAAACTTAACTGTTTCTCTCACTAGGTATTACGTCAATCGTCTGGTTTAGGTATTTAAGTGCAGGGAAGTCGACCGAGACAATTAAAACAAGTATAGAATAATACATACAGAGTCTAAAGACCTATCCGGTCAATGGGGGGGTGAAAGATATTTGGCTGAAAATTTGTAGTCAGGTGCAATTTAATATGAG
>JAHZNA010003917.1:0-19266 GCA_027743935.1 Sinodicranocentrus sp. ZH6 | reverse complement strand
TTGAGGCATAAGGTCATCTTTAGGTAGTTAAATTTCATCTATTTAAATTACAAATGGGTAGCATTTGAAATAATGTACTGCGACATAATAATGTATTTCGTACAAAATACATACATATATTATGCTCTCCGTGGAAGAATAGATTAAAGACAAATATTGTCGTCATAGTCATATCCGTACTGTATGCACGGCTTTGATTAAAACCGTTCTATATGGGCGAAAGCTTTCCGATGTCAATGTCATGAGTGAAAAATGAAATACTTCCTTTCCATGTCGCTGTCAAATATTCGACAGAAGTAGCTTTCCACGGAACTGTATGGAGTTTGGAGTATGAGTGTAAATTGTTCATTAATCTTCAAAATGTATTCTACAGGTGAAATGTAGTGCCGGCTTTACTTTATATGGAATCGTTTAATAAACATTTTCGTCGATCGAAATCCAGGTTTTCCTACAGGTTTTGAATAAATACTTAATGGGCATTGAGTCGGACAAGTTTTGCGAATCGAGATACCCATGTAAAATTTAACAATTCAATAACAACATCCCGTATATTTTATAAATCCTCGTAGCCCTTAATATAATACCTGTACTACATCTTGGGCTATATTAGTTACATACTGCTTGTAGTACGTATTTTGCATTAATTACTAGCCAATAAAAAATATTTTTGTTTATGTGATCAAGCTTCGTATACCTTCTGCAAAATTCAACAAAATTATGGAGCTATGCCTTGGTTGTTGAATACGGATTGTGTAATGCTATGCTTTCGTCAATGACGTAGTAATTTCTACTACAATTGTAGTTAATATAAATACTAAATACTAAATACTATTTGAAATTATTGGATAGACAAAGTTTGGCTGATAAATTTCCTCCTGGAAATGAATTGTCGATTCTCGCATTGGAAAAATTTGAGATTCTAATATTTTTCTCATATTCCATCTCGTCATTTGTAAGGATCTTCAATATTAACTCTATTAAATAGTTAGTTTGCTCGTAAAATTAACTTTATTTCATTTCCATTACATATTTTATGTATTTATCTGGAATTGGAATCTTAAAAGACATATTTTTAGAGATTCTTAATTGCATTTACAACAGGTGGAAGTCATTACTCATATATATGAATACTTTCAAGTCATCTTTTTGGGACCTGTTTTTAGTATTTGAAACCTTAAAATATTCTTAGACTCTGAATTCGGAGAAATTTGAAACGGAAAAGATTGTGGTAAGAACCAACTCAATATTTAATCTGCAAAATGTCTATGCCAAGTTGGAGACTGTCTAGTTCTTATCATTACAAACTTCTTAACTTAAGAAAAATAGATCTTACCTTGAACCACTTAATTTTCGTGTGATTCACGCAAATTTGAGCATGTATTTCCGACAAAATCCTATGATATTTAGTTTCAGAAAACACAAGTTTTATTTCAAACTAGAAAATTTTGTCACAAAAGTATAGCGTAAAGAAAAACCTTGCTCTATGATAACAATTTAATGCTAAAGTGATTAAAATTTGCTCTCATCTTGAAGCATGTGAGATCGACAACACGAAGCTACTCAAAATTCATCGGGCAGACTGACTTTGCCCATTTCAATCCTTTGCTCATTAATGTTTCAAAAGTTACTGTAATTAACCATTAACCAGCACATCAAAAATGCTTTACATGAGAGAAAGCTTAATTTTGAAAACCTCCTTTCACCAACCAAAATACTGCACCAAATTGACCAAATGCTTCCCAAGATACTTGCCATTCCAAAAGCCGTACTTGAGATTCAGCAGTAAGCATACCTGCTCAAACTCATCACTCATGTCTCGTCTCCTATTTTTATTACTTCGTTCTGCAATGCATGCTGGCTGTTGGAAAGGGAAAAGCAAAAGCGAGCTACTCTTGACAGGGAACCATTCTGTAAAGTACAATCCCCTAATACAACAGAGAAAATAACTTTCAATGCGCTCTTACCTTCCTAGCGTTTTCAATCTTTTCTTCAAAAGTGTACCGTCCTGATCCTGAACGTCCACAAGCATGGGTTTTATTTCGACAAGTTTTGTTGTACGTTTTATGTACTCCGTGTACGGTGGATATTCCTATGCTGAATCACTGAATGGCTCTATCGTAGGAAGTGTAA
Source organism: Sinodicranocentrus sp. ZH6 (assembly GCA_027743935.1). Lineage (NCBI taxonomy): Eukaryota > Metazoa > Arthropoda > Collembola > Entomobryomorpha > Entomobryidae > Sinodicranocentrus > Sinodicranocentrus sp. ZH6. The sequence goes on along the minus strand of JAHZNA010003917.1, from coordinate 17,136 downwards.
AGCTTGCTTGATTACGACGGGGTTGTTACCCAGATACCGGAATTTCACACCCCGGATATTCGAATTTAGAACCTGAACTTAACACTTCGGATATCCTAATTTTGGAACCGAAAAAGCTCTTGGATATCTGAAATTAAGACTAGACTCGAAAGTAAACTAGCATATTTGTTTGATGCGAGAATGAATGTTGACTAAAAGTTAAATGAGTTTACATACTCATATATGCATGTCATTTTCACAAATCGGATATATTTTTTGGTTGGGTTAGCAATTAGCATTAGCTTCAGTGATGAATGCGATGAGTAAAAATTACTTATCAATTTATCATACTCCCATTATAATTTCTCACATCACTTTCGCAAATCACATTCTCGCATACATTCCTAGCATCCAAGTCCCATCTGCTAAATAAATTTTATGGGAATTCCTGTTTCAATTTTATGTGAGATATGTCATTCAAAAGCTAAAAACTAATTCCTAATGTCACAAGCCAAGCCCAGATATTCTCCTGCATATCACATTTCTTACTCAAGTATGTTTTTTTTCATAGGTAAGTAGTTCGTAGAGCAATCAAGTCTGCATAGGATGGTAGTTTGAATAATCTTAAATGGAAATGCGATGTATTTATGAATTGGAATGTGCTGTTCAGACGTTAGGAATCTTAATGGGAACTCGATTTGTGGAAGCAAGAGCAGGTAAGGTCAACAACACTAACAAATAAAATAATTTTGACCTGATATACACAAACGACATGCATGCGCTGCAGTGAAAAGGGTAATATATCCTTATATTCCTTATCTCTCTTTTTTACGCTACAATCAAATCTTGTGAACTTTATCATGCATTTTGTTAAAGCAGTAACACGTCATTGCTTTAAGCCCACATTAGAAAATTTTGTGCATGAGGGTATGTATTTTGAGCGTAAAACTTTTTTTTCTAAGAATTCGGGGTGTAAATTCGGTTATCCGGACTCGGGTAAAAGAGTAGAGTAGCTAGAATAGGACCTGATTATGGTTAACAGCATGAATGGCTACTTGAGAAATTTAAACAATGTATCGATATGTCAATCAAGTCATTATAGGCATATAAATAAATGTTTGCTAGAGCTTGAAAAATGGTGCAGAGACAAAGTTCGAACTAAAAACAGACGCCCAAAAACTAACAATATGGTATTTGAAAAGTCACAGAGACACAAAGGCAAAGTAAAGAATGAATATGTACCATCTTAAATCAAATTGAGCGGGGTTTTAGGGATGATGTAGAAACTGGTAAATCTTTGGGAATTTTAGGCATACACTTCTATTCGCATTTAACTTTTACAACACGAACACACCCACCATGCTGCAGTTAAAGTAAAACTGAATGCAGCACTTTCTAAACTACGGAATAAAAAGAGCAATTTCTGACTCTGAGCAAGTAGTGGAATATTTTTTCTGCATTTGTTATCAAAGTAGTATTGATTATGGTTTACTTTTGTGTGGAATTAGATCAAATCTTGAAACTAATTAATAAACTTCAATCTAAACTTAACAGTTTTGTTCGCGTAGAACTTTCCTGCGTGTTGTAAAAAAGTCCAAACTAACGACAAATAATGTAAATGAGTCACTGAATAGGTTTATACTAGTTGACAATACAGGAAAGATACCTTTGTGGATTAATAATTTGGAATGACTAATAAAGATACGACGAAAAATTGTATTTATGTGGTGTGACTAAAGGGAGATCATTTTTTTCTTATATTGAAATGGATTTGGACGGATAAACACTTGAATAAAAACAGTTAATCAATAGTCAAAAAATAAGAATTATGAAATTTATTTCATAAGATCAAAGCTTGCAGACAGTGAATCCTTCGAAATCGAAATGGTTTCCTAAACATATGCAAAGTCGATCGATACTATCATAATTACTAATAACTACTCTAATTCATCTTAGTTATAAGACTTTAAATTATAATAAAAACTAGTCAATTATAATTAATTGTAGTTCGAAAATTAACTTTAACTAATCATATAAGTAACTAATATAAAAGTCATTAGTTTTTCACGGTATAATTACTATCAACTCAAGATACAACGTTTAACTTTTTATAGTTTTTACAATTTGTCTAAATTAGCATGAGTGTAATTAGAACTACCTCAGTTGTCATTTTTCAGTAAACAGTAAATACCACAATGGTTTTTAAAAATTAAAATTAACTGCTACAATAATTAACAGTTACAAGTCTGGCGGACGTCGCCCAGTTTCTACTGTTGTAAGAAGGAAGTGACAAATGTGACACTGGTCTTCGTAGAAGAGGGCTAGGCTTCCCTTTTGTATAGTTTGACAGCGTCATAGTAGATGTAGGCCGGGTTAATAATTGTGGTATCGATGGGATCAGTGAATTAGCCAATTTTACGGTTTGAGTTGGCAACTTGTGAAAACGGTGAAGAGGTGGAACGACCCCAGTAGCTTTAGGAGCAGGTCGGGATTGATGAGTATTGAGCACTTGATGAGGGACATGAGATACTGGCCTTTTTGAATCACTTCCAGTTTTTAACTTGATACTGAGCCTTTGAACATTGTTAATTTTCAAATCGACATTTGTCGATTGAGAAGAATTCCCTGTTGTTCCGCTACCTCCCCATGTATTATTTCCCCAGCTAGGGCCGGCTCGTGGGGACTCCATCATTTCTTCACAGTCTTCAAAATCTCTGTTAAAGGTAAATATACATGTAGCTATTGTTCTTATAGCAATTAAAATTAAATTAGAATTAAACTAGTACAAGAATAGCAAACTATGGCTATTTACCTCGGCTCCTGCTTAACTCTACCAGCGGCCACGCCCTTGTTGACTACTCTAGGGTGATTTTGTGACTTATAAAAATCCTGAGAGAACTGCATCTCTTCTTCATCATCCACAACCTCAATATTACACCATGGGAGGAATATCCTATCATCTTCATTACCCTGTTCATCCTGAGCCCCCTCCATGTCATCCACTTCCTCCAAATCAAACTCGTAATTTTCACCACTATCATCGTCAACTTTCAACCCTGCCTTTGACTTTGGAAACAATCGACCTAAACACAACGCAACGACAAAAATTAGTTCAAACTCTCCATCAACAATTTAACTCAATTAAAAAATTCCCATCTTCACTCTCAAACCTTTGCAAATCTCCCGAATATTTTCTCGAACCGGATTCCCTCCAAAATTCTCCTCCTCCAAGGCCACCTCCGTTATCATACTATCCTTCATCCGCTTCTCAACCTCTTTAACAAATCCTTGCATCTCCTTCTCCAACAGTTTAATTTTCTCGTAAACCTTAAAAGCATTTTGAACAATGGCCAAACAAGTCTCACAAATCCTACACCAGTCCCCCGGACTCATTCCAAAAGTTTGATCGAATAAATTGTCACACTGGTCTTTAGTCAATGATAACACTTTCTTTAAAACAAACATCGACACCACATGACTACCCTCATCACTACTGTAACCTTTAGTGACCTCGAAACCTTCTAAATTATCCAAAGTCGACTGAAGAATGTCTAAACTGCAACAAATCAAACATTTTTCGTCAGCGCCACCCTCAATTTCCTCTTGTTCAACCTTAACTTGTTTACTCATCACTGTTACCACTCCCCCACTTGTACTTTTAAATGAGGTTAACGAAGCCATTATATTTAGCTACAAACCATTTAAACCATATTACAAAATTAAACTTAAACTAGTCCATTTAACCAACTTACAAAAAACCTAATTTGAAGTGAGATCAGGCTGCACCATAAATATTTTTTTCAACGAAAAAAAATTTCGTCGTCAGTCTAAACTTTTTTGTGATTGATTTTCGTTAAAAATATTTAACAAAAATTCCCTTTCTTCCGTTTTCTGGACATAATTTGATTTTGTGTAGAGAGAAGAAAAAAATCAATGTTTTTTTAGCCAAAAGGTGACGGAAGGACAATATCTCACGCCCATGCCATCTCCCGCAGGATGGGTAGGGCAAGCTGAAACCATTTGGTCTTTGGACAGGAAACAAAGAAAAGCACACAAGCTTCGATGAGCATTAACATTTTATTTTACATATCTCATTAATGTTTAACTGTACAATAGTACATTAGTAATTATAATTAGGGGTCCACTCTCCATTCATTCAACTTTGTCAATTGACTCACTTCATTCAAGTGTGTAGATTGTAGATGCAGAGGATATGCAATGCATTGCAAGAGAAAATAAAAAAGTGAATATGGTTCCAAAAACTGGATATTTGTCAATAATATCGGAAGAAAGGGGTGAACAGGTTTTTCCTAATTAAAATGTTAGGTTACGTTCGAGGATTCGAAATACCCTACCTCATCCCCAGGGGAGTGGGGTGGCGAATTATTCCCCCACCCATAAAATATTGACGGTGTAGTTTATTATGAAACGTCAAAAAATCGCATTTTCAGATCGATTCTCTACACATATTACTTTTCATACCCCCTTGGGGTCACCCACAAGACATGCCATAAAATTATCCCCGTCAAATTTTACAAAAGTCGTTTTTTGGTCGTTCACCCTTGCCCCTATCTATAGTTCATGGTGATGCATACATATTACATTTATAAAATGCTGCAAGAATTTACTGTAAAATTAAAACTGCAGAGGTCAATATCCAATCAAGTAGACAACTATGATGTGCATCGATATGCTTTCATAATATTCATACCGAAATGCAGTTTGAAGAGGGCGGAAGATTAACTAATCATGCCTGGATATAAATCTCGGAAAAATAGATAACATGATTTTGAGTACTCATGGAAAGGAAAAACAAACAGTTTTGACTAGTTGGCTCAAGAGAATAAAAAAACTGCATTCCAATTTATATTCTTGAACACAACGTTTCTCACTTCATTTGAGGATTCCTCAAAATAACTTTTAAACTTTAATCGCTAATAGTATAAATAATTATCTAAAATCCATAATTATGCTTGAGCTTCAGCTTAATATAGAATATTTTAAGGGGCGACATGGAATTATGAAAGTGATTCAGTTGGTGCGTACTAACACAATTTAGGAATACCAAGTTTGGCTAAAATGTGTAACTATTTAAATTGTTTATTTTATGCTACTATTTATACGGCAGGTGGTGGGAATCGTACTGATTTGCATCGAAAAATCAGTTTGGCTTGCGATTCCAGTCTATGCCATATTTTTTGCTAGCATGGTTTGGGCATGGATTCATTTTTTGAGTGTTCCTCAAAAATTTGCGAGTGCTGAAGGTTGGGCATGCACGGTTAGTTGTAATTTATAATTAGTTGAAATGTTCATAATTTATCCCCCGTGCTCATTTATATTTAATTTTTGCTTACAGGAATTCTATTACACTGGTGGAGCTACCGCGGCATATGGATTAACATTAGTTGTGTCTTTTTTCTCCTTCAATATGATATTTGTGGTAAAAACCTCTCAAAAATATTTCTTAATAACTTCGACGTCTTTAGAATGCTTATAAAATAATTTCTGCCCTTGTAATTATCACGCAGATATTTGGAGTACAAGCTACAATTGCGTATGCTGTTGGGACATACTTTCTTTTTCAGGATCACGGCTCAGTCCTTGAAAAAGTCTCCCAGACGTCAGATGTGTAGCTGTGGTTATCAAAAGTTGTCATTCGGAGATTTTCAATCCTCACTTACATATATGAAGACTCGCTTTGTTTTATCTTTTGTGTAGGGGAGTTAGAAAGCTGTCCCTAAACTTTTTGAATGTAGAAATTTATTACAGTATAAAATAAAAAGTGTGCACGATTGCATGTTTTACTAATTTTAGCAACCCGTACATTGGCAAATATACAATCAATAAACAATGGCGAAACATATTAGTTAATAACCTTTAAAATAGTAATGATCAATTTCAATATAAATTTTATGTCAGACCTTTCACCCGATAAATCTCAAAACTTTGCTGAGCTGTGCTGCCTATGTATCGATTGGTGAAGTCAGATTAGTCAGAATTTGAAAACTTCAAACGATGTGGCTTCAGGAGCGCAAGCGCTCACAAAAAAGTTGGAGGACGGAAGGAACGGACATTGCCATAACATTTATTCCCGTGCTTAAAAATACATGTTGTTTTCCATTATCCATCATCCTCTTGCATCATCATCATCTTTTTGCCATGTAAAACGATTTTGCCATGCACCTTTTCCATGCTTCATTTTTCCAAGGAAACAAAGAAAACCCCAAGCTTGATTGTTATTCATACCTTATCATATTTTTGCTTACACAATATAATTTTGTATTGTGATGTATTGTAAAATTGTTATCTGGGGTCCATTCACTCAACTTGGTTATATATCTCACTTCATTCAAATGTGCAGAGGATATGCATAATGTGCTCGTGAGAGTGAGAAGATAAAAAAGTAAATATTGTCTGTGTATTTTACATTCATTTATGCATCTCATATTTTGTTTTGTCATTCGTAAATAGCGTACATGATAAAAATTCCTGGCAATTTAGTGACATATCTCTATACCCATATAATATTGTATAGTATTTGGTTATGAGACAAATATATGGATCAATATGCTTTTTGTACGTCGAAATAAAGTTTGAAGATAGCGTGATTTATTTATGATGCCTGGTATCAACCTGGAGAAAATATGATTACTCATGAAAAAACAAACAGTTGCTCGTGACAAGAAAAACTACGCTCCAATTTTTTGTATACTGTCCAGAACAAAACTTTTCTCACCTGACAACTTATACAAGCATTGTAGAGAGAATTCTTAAACTTACATCGACACTAGTAAAATAATTATCTCTTTTCATAATGATGCCTGGTAATTCTAAAGAAAGTGTTCCAACAGGAGAGGAAGCTGGTCTTCAGCTTAATTTAGACTATTTTAAGGGACCACATGGAATTATAAAAGGGATTCAGTTGGTGAGAGAACTAATGCAATTAAGAGGTCTATATTTGAGAATTTGCACAGCTAAAATTTATAAATTATTCATTTTACGATATTTCTCTATATGACAGGTACTAGGAATCGTGTTGATTTGCATTGGAAAACCATTTTGGCTTGCGATTCCCGTCTATACCTTATTTTTTGTTACTTTGGCTTGGGTCGGGATTCATTTGTTAAGTGTCCCAAGAAAATATCGGAGTGATCAAGATTGGCCACGTTTGGTGAGTTTTAATTGGCAGTTGAACTTTACATAAATTAACGCCCACGCCCAGTGTCTTTAATACTCAGTTTTCATTCTCAGGAATTATTTTACACCGGTGGAGCAGCTGCAGTTTATGGGGTGGCAGTAGTGGTAGCCTTCATCTCTGCTTATATAATGTTTGCGGTAACATCTTAATATTAATACTGAACACTACGTTTCCTTGAATGACAATAATTTAATAACGAGCCTTTATCTATATCAATTAAACAGATATTCGGAGTACTAGTTACAGTAGCGTATGCAGCAGGGACATACTTTTTAATGCAGGAAAGCCAACTCCTTGATTCTCAGCAGTCTTCAACGATGCCAAATGTGTAGCTTTTGTAGTTGTCTAGAAAATCCTACGATAATATTTGTGCTTGATGCATATGTCATTATATTTAACTCCTGTATTTTGGAAGAATAATGTACAAAATATCAAATCGTTTGTATCTTATTAATTCTACTCCATCTCGCTGGGTTTTCATCCGAGGCATATTTTAATTAAGCTCAATTAACCGTGGGCTTAAATAACATTTAAAGTTTTCAGTTAACTACTAACTAAGGTAGCAACTAAATAATCTTTGAAATGAATTACGTTTACTGCTTTTCAACATCGGATTTCACTGTTGGCCGGCTTAACTCAATATTTTTCCTCAAAAGGTGACCTCGAGTCGAAAGATGAAAGACAAAGTGAACTGAACATACCTATCTATCTCTCTATATCTATAAGCATTAATAAACACAATGTTGCATAATTAATCCAGCCATTGAAGTTTTGTGATTGGCTCACTTCACAAATCTGCAGCGGAGTGCATAAAATTGATTAGATTAAATTAATTGTCAGTCTGATTTACAATGGCAATATTTAAAGCCAGGATTAATCTTACTAAACTTAATTACAGAAATGTCCCTTTTACTCTAACAACAAACAAGGAACAAAACGAAAAATTGGTTCAGACTCATGTTTTGAGTTTCAAAAAGGGTTAAATAAATGGTGTGGCTTCAGAAGCCTAACCGGAAGACCGGAAGAACACATCGGAAGGATGAGAGACACGGCATATTTCTAAAATGCACAAAATTGCATTCCACATTCACAAATTAGCCAAATATAATGACATGACAAGTGACAAGTCATGGTATTTCAATGATATGATGGATTTAGATTGCTGTATAGTGTCTTCAGTGGTTTATGACCATAACCGAGTCCTAAGTTCATTGAGATGTTTACTAACTTATGTCAAACTGTCGAAATAATGAACGTCACGTATGTATCACGTGATATTGTGGTAAAATAAATTATGTATTACTCTTGAAAAGTTACCATGATAACACAAAAACCAGATAAGCTCCGATTTCCCATCTTTCTCCAATAAAACTTTTTACATCTGTTGAACACATTTTAGAGAACATTTACCCCTCAATCGTAAACTTTACATTCATTTCTTCCCATTTTACAATGATGTCTGTCGGTTCTTCTATTTTAGAATTTTCGCCAACTGAAGATACCAAGCTTGACTTTGACTATCTTAAGGGACCATATGGAATTACAAAAGTTATTCAGTTGGTATGTAACACAGAATTTGAAAAATTTGGGAAAATTTTACGACTTAACTAACCTTAATGGTACTTACTACGGCAGGTGTTTGGAACTATATTAATTATCTTTGGAAAATCAATCTGGCTATTGATTCCCGTCTACATAATATTTTTGCTAACGTTGGCCTGGCTATGGCTTTATTTTCTTAAAGTGCCAAGTAAATATGGGACTCTGCAAGATTGGACATGTTTGGTTGGTTCACCAAATTTAAATGTATTAAATCCCTGTTCAAACATTAAAGGACATTTGACACATGATTTTTTTCCATTCCAGGAATTCATCTACACTTTTTTTGCAGCCTCTTTCTACGGACTGACAACAATGCTGGCCTTTCTAACACTTAATATCACTTTTGGGGTAAATATTTTTTCAACACTAACAGAAACAAAGTAATTATATGTACGCTGTAAGAATAATACTTAACGACCATTAACAGATACTTGGAATACAAACTACCCTAGCATATATTGCCGGAACATACTTTTTAGTGCCAGTTTATGAACGTCTAGATTCATACGTGTTACTGGTGTGAATTGTTAGTTAATTATTGTTTCCATTTAAGTCAATGTGAGTAGTGAGTGCTGACAGCTGGCCCGTTTTTGAGTATTCTTTCACAGTTCATGCGAAAAGCAGCTAAACACTATTAAATGTAATAAAAATATTAATCCAGAAATGGGAATCATGCGGCTATCATTAGCTGATACCACCCTTTATTTATGAATGCACGAATAATATTTGCCAACAATCGCCACCTTGCTAGCACAGCAAAGATTATTTACAGGAAATCAATTTTCTCAGACATTCATATCATTTAAACCTAGTTCCTCGTTCTGTTCAAAGTTTCTTTCAAACTCCTCCACCACCATTTCAGGGTCTTCATCTGGTGCGTAAACATTCTAGAGAAAGGAGAAAAACCAACAATAATTATATGGATGAAACGACTATTAAAAATTTAATGGATTCTTAATTGACTAAAACCAAGCATAGCCCTGTTATTTGTACAATTACTTGAATATAACAATTTCCAGCGGGATCCTCCAACACAAGAGTGAACTCCTCATTACCAGTTGCGTATTTATCAAGTTGATCACAAATTTTTTGCATTTTGCCTTTAAAATCAGAATTAACACTGTCTCCGCCAATTAGAGGATTATCATCAGAAAGTTGTTTCCTGATATCCATTAGCAGTCCTGAAAAATAAGTTTTAAATAAATTACTAAACACGACATTAGCATGATGAATGGATTACCATTACAATAACAAGATACCTTCAATTGTCGTAAATTTTCCTACAATCGCTCCACCTCCAGCTTGTAAATCCAATTCGGGTATTTCAACATTACATGTATCTGACTACATAATATAACAAGATAATAACAACATATTATTTAACAATTTTAGGAATGCCTGCAGGAAAAATAGACTTTTTACCTTTAACACATCCCGACTCATATCCTCTTTCGACTTCACTTTCAATTTTATCCTCTTCCCTTTGGGGTCCACCCCTCCTCCACTTTTCACTTCGTTAGTGCGGTGACCACATTTATCGCAATCTGTAGCCATGATGATAACTTCTTTGAAAAATGGGATATCCGTGACTTTCATTTTGGTGAAGCATGACGCCCCACACTCTGGACAGTTGGTTGGCATTTGGAGAACTTCATCTTTAAAATTAGCTTGTTCTCCATCCCCCTCCTCTTCCCCATCTTCTTCTAAAGGAGGTAATTGTTCTTGCAACCCTAGAATTTGATCATCCTCAGTATTTCTACTGAACTTTTTAGTGGTTAAATTCACATCATCAGAGATGTTCAAGGTGTCAGGGCGATTTCCAATAAAACTATTTCCACTGGCATCCCGAATGTTCTACGAAACCAATTAGACAACTAAATTAACATATGACTAGTTGTCCCTTGATTCATTTTCATTTCAATACTTAACCAGCAAGCTTACCAAAGTAAAGTCACTTTTTAAAGTTAAAGCCTCCTCAATTTTTTTCAAGTAAGTTTCAATCTGCTCATATGTATCCGGATGCTCTTCCTTCCTCCTTGGTTGATCCTGACTCAGCCCGGTGGCAACACGACTTAGAATCCCCTCAACAGTGGTCACTTCCCCTTTCTGCGTCTTTCTTGGAATTTCCAAGTCCAGTTCAGGAATGCTTACGGAAGCAGTATCAGATTTAACCACAACCCTATTCAAATCTATAGATTCCTTCACCTTCAGCGTATACTCGATCCCTAATAGGCAAATTTCAAGGGCGGAGCTCAACTCTGAGTTTTGATAGTGACAATGTGGACAGTCAAAAGAGGACACGATGACATCCCGGAAGAATGGAATTTTCGTAAGCATTAATTTCGTAGTTCCCTAAAAACCAACAACAAAAACAAAATAATGATTACAGCAATAACCCAAAGACAGTGCAAACAATTTACTAAATATATAATTTATAAATAAATCCCATAAATATTTTTATTTTTAATACCGATTCCATACAATTAACACATAAACTTTCTATTTCCGTTACTTCATTACTATCCGCGTCCAAAGCTGGGAAGAATTCTTCCGCAGGTGAATTACTGGATTTAGACATGTCCGTTGTATCTCTATGTATTAATTTACAATTAGAAAACAGCCCCTCTACTTAATAACTGTTAACTGTCCAATTACACCACCAAAAACCTCTCTGTTGTCTGTCATCTGTTCACTCACAACTTGCTGACTAATCAAACTTTGGAACTAGTCTTGTTTTTGTTTGTTAATAAAACACTACACAAATACTTTTTCCAATACCTCTGCCAACATGTACTCGCCAAAAACGAATTAAAAAAATATTTCTCGAACAATTCAAAGATATATTCAATATTAATGACTAATAACAACTAAACTCGTCATTTTTTGTTTTCAACACCTCTATAAACACCCTCTAAAAGATGTTAACCTTAACTCAACACCAGCAAATATTATTTCCACGTTCATTAACGAACAACAGACAATTTAATTACAAGCTATATGGTATTGTGCAATTAAAAGTTAATTATTGGAACTTTTTAGCTCAGTTTTTGGCATTCAACAAAATAAACTCACACGACACAGATGGTTCTTCTCATTCCTTTCTGCCGCATGGCATATCCCGCATACCCGCAAAGCCTGGTTTTTTTCCAATACATTTTCCAATGGACTTTTGTTTGCGGCATGCACGGTGCCAGGTCCACAGCACTAGGCACATGGTCCAGAGAACCAGCGGGTCTACAGCACCAGCACCATGAATATATTTTCTGCCGCGATACTATGATTTGTTAGAACGAACCGGGTCTACAGCACCAGGCCCATTAAAATATTTTAATATTTATTTATTTTGATGCTCTTTTTGGTACCAGCACTGGGTCTACTCTACACTGTCTACAGCATCATCAAAAAGCACCAAACACTTCGTGTTTCTTTACAGGAATGTTAAGTTAAATTACGTTGTCTTAACCTAACCTATTTTAACCAACTAACGTAAATAAAGTAGTGCTGGTTCTGTAGACCCGGTTCTGATAGTAATAGTAACTGATAAACAATTTTTGTGGTGCTGGTACTGTGGACCCTGATTCATGAAGCTGGTGCTCTGGGCTCTCCACCCACATGTAACTGATGTTTTGCTCGCCCTTGCCCTTGCCACATTGCTTTGCGGCTTGCATTGCACTCTGTTTCAACTTCAACTAATTGTATTGTAGTTCTCCCTCATTTAATTTAATGCATCGGCATCATATGCATCTCACTCATTCATGAATTATTTTAATTGTTGATTAGCAAGTGACTGGAGTGGAGTGTGAGGTGAGGATGAGTAATTAGCTAATTGGAGTTGGTTTTTTGAGAGGAAAACTCGATTGAAAATTATAAATAAAGATTTAAAGTATTTATTAGGACCTCATCTCATATGTCATATCCTTACATTCAACATTTAAAATGGATTGTGGTTGGAAAAAAATAAAAATATGTCTTAGTTACTTACTATATGCTCTTGGAGTTTTAGTCTTTAATTATTATGTAGTATTCATTTCTTGTCGCCTTGTCGCTAATGTGTTGTCGCTGTCACTGTCAATGTAGGTGGACATACTAATTAAGGGACAATATATTATGTATGTAGTTCAAAACACTTAAAGGAATCGGCAGTTTCATCCAGAGAACCTGAAAAATGTAAAAAAAATTAATGCATTGCATGAGTTCTTTTCTACATCACGCAAAGAAACTAGCTGTGCTGTGATGTGAGCATATGGAGCATATCTCTAAATTGTTACTTGGTCATTAAAAGTACCTGGTCTGGTCGCCTGGCTTGGCTGGTCCATCAAAGATTATGGGGAGATATATGTTTGTCACGTAAATAATGACAACAATGGAAAGCGTACGAAACGATGAATACATTAAAATCCTCCAAATTGGGATTTACCCCTATTGTCACTACAGCGACGACATAATCTTACTAATTACACATGAGTTAGTTCTATTTCCTGGTGGCTTGTTACCTGCTATCTAAATTTGCTTTAACAGATAAGCCAGCAACACGCCATTTTAAAATTTTCATGCACGCAAACAAGCTGTAAATCATGGAAGGTCGGATGTAGAAGCTGAATCATTGACAATCAGTTTTTTGACTGAGAAGGTACCTTTCAACTTACAACCATTCTTTGATTTCATTTCTGATAGATATTTAGCTACATATTGTAATTTTTGTAGTGCTCCAGTTTGACAACTCAAAGTGAAAATGCATTGCTTTAAAATCACCTTCCTCTACATTCTTGCAAATTTTCTCCTCCACATCGACGCCACAAATTTAGCCGTTGACAATAAGAATTCTACAACGACGAGCAATGGGACGGAGAAAGCGGGCGTTGACGATAGGATCAATCTTGTCGTGAATCAAGCTCAAGCAACTGGACACAGTAAAGTGTTTGCTTCTTGTATCAATAATTATAATCATGTATACACTACTAATTTTAGCATTTCTTTTCAGACCAAAATGGGACTAGTCATTCCAACTCCCTTTCATATGGATCAAGCGTCGGAATTCTAAAACCAGGAGGTAACTTTCAAAGTTTATTCGGCAACTCAGGATCTCAAAATAGCGCAATAACTTCAGGTGCTGGTGCTCCGTTGTCTTTCGCAAGTACCGGATCTCGAGTTGGACAAGGTAAACGCGAACAAAGGCATATACATTTCCTCTCGAGTGGACAATGTAGCTTCAATTTTTGTCTCTTATAATCCTTTTATTTTACAGGTTCTAGTGGAGGTAACGCCCAAGCCGGGGTACTGGGTGGTCAAGGGACCTCGTCCGCTAACATTCAAAATCAAAAAATCGCAATTCCATTGGACAATCAAGGAACTGTCCTTTTCTCCAATTTGAAGGAAAGAAACAGCACGGCAAACACCACAAGCTCTTCTCCTACTGATAATAGCACAGTTACGGTTGGAAACGGTGCAATCGTATTCGAATGATTGACGGTTTGACTGATTTTGCTTTTTCGAATCTCTTAAATCATTTCAATGCTTTTAAGTATTTCTCTTTAATAAAAGGTACATGTAATCACTGAATGTCATGGAAAAAATCATTCTTGCAATCATTTAATTGATTTCATATTTTTTTTAAATATTACTATTTAAATATTTCTCAAGAGGTATAAATTTACATCCCGATGCTCATACAATAGTATAGCAAAGCAAAATTTTTAGACTTCCCCAATGAATAATTTTACTTAACACCGCGTATTACAGTCAGTAGTATTGCAATTAAAAGTTAATTATAACTCTCATTTTCCTTATTCTTGTCATGCCATCATCCTCTGTCTGGTTTTCTCCAGTGTATTCTCGAATTAACTTTTGCTGTGCACGTTCAGTTCGCAAGTTATCATATTACCTTATAAATATAAATATACATATTTTCATCTAGCTTTTCGTGCATGATATAGCTTAGCCTAGTCATGTCATGATTTAATTGGGATAATTATATACAGTACATCAATAAATAGCTGCCGACTGAAGAAGTGTGAGGATGATTAAGTACTTGAGAATATTTTATTTACCTTACCGAACATTATACAGACAGGCTATTTGCTTTGTAATTGCGGCTACATGAGAAGGGTAAATATGTCCAATGGATAATTCATAGAATATAAAAATAATTGCTCCGTCTACCCATTATTATCGATAGATAATTGATAGCTTTATAAGTGAAAAAGTTTGACTTCCTAGATATCTCTTTGAGATTATTGACTAAATGCTTTGTAATTACTTTAGATGATGTAAAAAAAATTGCAATTTGCTTCTGCTGAATATGACTCAATTATGTTGACGATCGTAAACTGATGATATATGATATTTTATTTTCCTCATTTGAAACAGGCATGCACGTGTAAAGCTACGCAAGACAAAAATTTCCTGAATTTCTTTCCCTGACCTTGGCTTGTTCTTTAGATTTTCTTCCTTTTTCCATACTCAAACTTTTCCAAAATTCATTCGCATATGGTGCCTATATTTCTCAAGAAAAAGCGTGAGAGATCAGGCCAACTATTACTTATGCGATCACTTATCGGTGGGAACCTGATATTCAGAAATGAAGTGCAATAACAACATTAACTATTATATCGTTCATCATCTGTCTATTTGAAGAAAATTTATTGCATTTGTACCTGAAGAAATTTTCAAGTATCGGCGACATGGCTCAAATGCGCAATAAAATTTGCAATATTTAAAACTTCATCAAAAAGAGGGTGAAATGCAAATAATTGCAAATATCACCTCCCCCTTCCCATCATTGAATCCCTCTTACGCCTCACTAACTGACAAACTCCTCAAGTACATTTTTATTTGTCTACCTTTTCTCCACCAAATTTCCTCATTTAATTTTTCTTATTCAGGATTCATAATTTACTATTGCATACATCCTCCAGCAACTATTAGTTTTAATGGGGAAAATGTAATTTACCTGAGGTCATATATTTGACGCAATAAACCTGTTTTGATTCTGAACAAGATTGGATAAACTTCGGATATTATTTTTCTTGTAAATTTTCCCTACTAGATTCATCGGCATTCTACACAAGTGGGCACCAATCCACAAGGTTACATTGACTTCAAAGCTTTAACTCGGGGAATTCCGAATTACCTACCCTATTTTTTTTAAATCTCCTTTTTTCCCAATTCGCCTTCAATGTTTTTCTCTCTCGTAATCTGCTAAACAGCTAGCAACCACAGTTGAGTTGAGTGAGCCTTGAGACTACACAAAGGTCATGCAATTTCCAAGAAACCACTGCCCCAACTGTAAAAGCATTACAACGAAACTGACGTCAAACCCTTACCAGTAATTGAACTAATAAACGGTATCGCCAATAAATTTTGCACAGCTTATATTACATTTTAAATATCACTATAAATATAAAATAATCCTTTCCGACGATCCTCTCTCGTCTTCTCATATCTAGAAAATTCCCACAGCCAACAAATCACGCTTGATCTGAGTCATTCTGTCGCACGTCTGAGTGATTCACATAATATAATTGTAGGAAATTCTTTTCATATGCCATTCACTACTAGTACCGTAGTAGCATTGTCTCACAAATTGCAATTTTCATTGAGATGAACTTGAACTTTGAGATCATTGAAAAGCTCTGGAGAACCTTATTAAAATCCTATTAACTTCCTCATTATACAAAATACGACGAAATGAGTATTTTTCAATCATTGCCAATTTCCAGCTAAAGGTTTTAACAATTTTCAGCTTTTAGCCAATTACAATGTTTTGAGCTCTTTGTATAAAATTTTCCACACCCTTTTATTGTACTAGTTTCTTTCCACTTTCGACAAATTTCCCAAACTAATTCCATAAACTGAACAAAATGAATTAGGAATCTTTTAGTAACAAAACAATTCCACTTCCACATGCAAACCTTTATTTTTCACTAAATATGTAGGAAAAATCTGGCAAGAAATTTCCTGACAAGAGTTAATTTAAATAACGGGCGTATCCAAATATCCAGAATAAACATTTAACTACAATACCTATTTCTCCGATAATTCCACAATAAACAAAAAACCATTTTTAATAACCACCTAAAATCTAAACTGACTAGTCTTTTTCTTTCTCATCAGACTCAACATTTATTCCCACGCATGAATTCATCTGGAGTAATGTATACCTAAATATAATACGTATTTATTTAACCTTATCTTCTATTCTTTATCGTGAGAAATTAGTTAAAAGGTAAATACCTTCATAATATATACTCCGTATTCGCTTGTTTTGCCGTCAATCGTAATGTAATCGCCAAGTTGAAAACTCACAATCATTCTTCACTTATCCACAAGCTGGGCTGGTTTTGGTCCATTAGTTTTTT
>JAHZNA010003916.1:0-11144 GCA_027743935.1 Sinodicranocentrus sp. ZH6 | reverse complement strand
AACAGGGAGGTCGCCCCCCAGACGCACAAGAACAGGGAGGTCGCCCCCCAGACGCACAAGAACAGAGAGGTCGTCCAACAGCGCAAGAGCAGACACGATTCAAAAACCAATTATCTTCTGGAATCGACCTTGGCTTCCTAAATCGATCTCCAGGCTCTCTAACTCAACTCAAGTTAAAGGGTATAATCATTCCCAACGGGATAAATGACATATCTTCATTGGATATTATCAAAAGGATTCCATCATATGCTAATATGACAAAGCTTGAAATCCGTGGTCCAATCATGGAACCGGCAATAAAAAATATGCGTTTCATTGCCCGGGAAATGCTCCAGCTACAAGAGCTTACACTTTCCAAAGTTGGCTTAACTGATAGTGAAATTACCGGCTTGAGTAATGCAACTGTTCAAAATCTAAAGAGATCTGGAATTTACAGAACTTTCCAATTAGATCCTAACCCTGACGCCGGACCAGGCTCTTTCCGACAATTCTTGGAAGGTTTGATTCCTGTCAGACGACTTGTCACTCCACAACGCGTGAATAGGCAAGCGCAAAATAACTATGAGCCCGGCTTGGTGCATGAAGACGTTTACCCTTTCTCTAGATTAAGAGGTGAAAACAAACTTTTACATCATTGCTACTTGCTTAAAATTAATCAGTGGATTTGAAATCATTTTAATTTTATTTTTAACGTTATTAGAACTTCGTAAGCTAGACTTATCTGAAAATTATGGGGTATCAGATGTCACATTGTTCTTTGGAATGTTTGAGCCGAATCGGAATCTAACTTCTTTAAATATGTCGCACTGCAAAAATGTATGATTTATGCTGATTTATGATTTATGCTTCCAAATTTCAAAGGCGTTGTAATTATACTGAAAACTGACAGTTTTATGAGTTGTGTATTAATCATTTAAAAAATAGGTCACCGATGCTGGTCTAGATATGATTGCTCGAAGGTTTCCAAGGCTAGAAATACTGAACATCCAGCATATTTACAAGGTTACATATATGACCATGGATAAGGTTATCCGACAATGTCACAATTTAAAACGGATTGAGACGAGCTTGGTAATACATCGCTATAAAATGCTACCATCGCTATAAAATCCTGATGTACATGACATGTATGATTGTAACATTTTTTTAAAATTTCTAGACTCCTCGAATGGCCCGACTTCCAGGGTTTATTGAAAACTACAGCATTGATTTCAAAGCTATCGTAAAAGTCATCGGAAGTGTTGCAATAGATGAGATACTACATCTTCAAGAATTAGAAGCTCAAGCAGAGCTGCATGCTGAGGAAGAAGCTAACGAAATTGTTAATAATATTGACGAAGATGCAGAAAATGAAGATGATGCCGAGGGAATCTTTGCTCGTCTTCGTCAGTTAGAATAGAAAAAAGAAAGAAGCCAAAAGTGTTCTTGATAATGATATGCGTGTATCTATATTGCTATTTATATTTATGATTTATTCTGATCAACTCGATTTAATATTTTTGTGCAAGTTACATAAATCTCAAACAACCCATAGCAATCTTTACCCGTGTTTAATTGAATATGAATAAAAACTATGAAACATATAGTCTCCATCCTTCCATTTTTTTCGAATGTCATTTAGTAGATTTCCAGTTCTCGAATTCGCATTAGTTTCATTTAAAATCATATCCCATGCTAGCATCCGCAATCGGCATACTGCCTTACAATAAACCTTATGTAAACGGAATTTACAGAGTATCGGAACGGTGGTAAAATTAATAATTACTATGTATAATATATACATAGATATTATACACGCCAATAGATATACAGTAAAATTACTAATGACATTGTTGGACTGTTTGAAATAGACGGGCTCCTTAAAATTCCCTTCTTAGGTACCTGCTAAAGGTCATGGTGTCTTGAAGTACTCAATGGGGTGTTGAACTACTCAATTGGGTGTTGAACTACTCAATTGGGTGTTGAACTACTTAATTGGGTGTTGAAGTACTCAATTGGGTGTTGAAGTACTCAATTGGGGGTTGAACTACTCAATTGGGTGTTGAACTACTCAATTGGGCGTTGAAGTACTCAATTGGGTGTTGAAGTACTCAATTGGGTGTTGAACTACTCAATTGGGTGTTGAAGTACTCAATTGGGTGTTGAACTACTCAATTGGGTGTTGAACTACTCAAGGGGTGTTGAAATACTCAATTGGATGTTGAACTACTCAATTGGGTGTTGAAGTACCTTCTGTTGTATGATGTACTCGTTATTACGAGTTGATTGATATACTACACGCCATACGCGCCTTGAAGTATTGAAGCACCTTAAGGTGCCTATGAAGGGAACCTGCTGAAGGTTCCATTTTATAGATATGGCGAGGTATTTATGATGCCTATCGAATAAAAAAATCCGAAGACGGTAGGTTGAGGCGTCTTTGAATAATCGTTCGGACAGAGGACCAGACGGCCAGAGTACCAGAGACGGACATATGGACAGACACACACAACATTATTAAAGAGTATCGTCCCAATACTAACAAGCAACAACGCAACATAGCGTAGGCGTAGACTGTGAAGCAGAACACGAGAAGTTGAAGGCAGTGACAGGAGGATGAGTGGTGTCCCTGTAAGTAAATATGTTATACTCGCAACAGCTGACGAATAGTTACGTGATGATGTGTGGGTGCATTCTTAGTGAAACAAACAATAAAAATTAGTTATATTAGAGTTGAGTCTACATTTGATAACATATCATTCACTAACTTTAATTAAATTAGGACTTTAGGCCAACATTTCCAAAAGACAATCTTTCGTCATTATCGTAGTTTTATAGGTAAATAGGTTTTTTGTGTGTCATATAAATTCTTATGTCCACTAGCCTCTAGCTTCGTTGTTTCGCGCTCTTCACGAATTCAGGTAAGACAATGACAGTTGACATGTGTCAAAAGTACTGTGACTGATTTTAATGAGATGTTCTTGATGTGACAAAGCACGTTAAGTATAACGTTCGATTCGTTTCGATTTCTCTTGTCTGGTCTGGATCAATTACTGATTATGATTATTAATATGGAGTATTAAACTATCACGTTTTTGTATATTTGTTTCCCTAACCGTGCTAGAAAGAATTATGGGGTCACAGACAGACACAGTTACTGAACCTAGTCCAATGGAAGAGAGGGAAAAGACTAGTGATTCGATCTCAAAGTCGATTTTTGAAGATAACGCTAATGTCATATCAATGTGTGAAAATTTGTCCTATGAGCCAATCACTTCATTTGACGAGCTTATGCAATACGGGACTGTATCTATTTCAAGTCAAAAAATTCTGGATCTTTGTAAATCAAAAACAGTTCCATTGGTTCCCTCTCGGTTTGGAAGAAAGTTCGGATTTACTGGGAAAAGCGTCGATAAAGATGGAAAGTTCCCTTTAACTCTTGTGTGCCATGATTTAAAAGGAGGATATGGTGATGATAGGTAGAAAATATTTTAAAATCTCATGTTTATTGTGGTTATTGCAAAGTGCTGGTCTAAAAAAACACTTTTCATCTTTGAAGATTTATTCATGGGACTAGCAATATGGAAAATTACACATATCGCCACTGGCTTTTGACTGATATATTTGTGTATTTTTCTCATAAATTTGTTACGATTCCACCCTTAGGGTGGATTAATGCTGCCCATTCTCACGGTGTAAAAATTTTAGGTACGTATGTAGTAATTAAATAAATATGTTGTGTGGACTGTCTGTAAATGGGTATTTATGGTTAAAAAAAGTTTGTTTACTTTTCATTTATATTCGGTTCCTACGTTAGGCACAATCATAACTGAGTGGGATGATGGCGTTGCACTCTGCAATAAAATTCTCTCTTCTGAAGAGTCTATCAATGATGCTGTAAAAAAATTGTGCAAGATTAATGAAGACTATGGTTTTGATGGCTACTTGCTGAATGTGGAAAATAAATTAGAACAGGATGGCATGGTTGAACGAATGGCGATGTTCACGAAACGACTGACGGAGGAACTCAAGAAGCTGTCGCCAAACAATATGGTCATTTGGTAAGTGTGGATCTATTAATATAACAGCCGTCAAAGAATAAAAGTAACACTTATTTTGTTCCAAGGTATGATTCGGTCATAAAAGATGGTAACCTAAAATGGCAAGATGAGCTAAACGACAAAAATAAGTAAAAGTTTTACTGATTCCTTCTAAATATTATAAATCGATATCTGAAAACAAATTTATTGCTTATTTAATCAAATGTGTCAAATCTTTTGTGTGTTTTGCAGACTTTTCTTTGACGTATGCGATGGAATTTACCTAAATTATAATTGGAACGATGAGAAGCTCCGTAATACTGTTGTGTTGGCTGGGGATCGACGGTATGATGTTTTCGTGGGTGTGGATTGTTGGGGCCGGGGCTGCTGGGGTGGAGGAGGAGTGAATACATGCTTGGTACAGTCTAAAATTAGACGTAATTTTCATTTTACAATTATTTAGTTGTGTTTTGGATTTTTCTTATACATATACAGGCTATTGACAAAATTTTTCCACACAATTTATCCTATGCCATCTTTGCTCCTGGGTATGTTAATTATATATGTACAACTAGCCTTCGGTTACGGTTCGGTTCTTTGTGTCATGTTATTTATTTGAATTTGTGCAAATGCAATTATGTTCAATTAGATGGACGTACGAAAATCATACATTTGCAGAATATCCTTGGATTGACGATGAATTATGGACAAAATGCATGAAAAACATGTATGTTCGATGTTTGGTGGCATCGCAGCCCACAAATCAGGAGTTGATCTCGGAGGAATGCAATATTTCTGCAAAACCAGAAAGTTGTGATAATACAAGTGATAAAGATACGAAGAAATTTCAGGTTTTCTTTGCCACGGACTTTTCGCGAGGATATGGGACCAAGATGTTCTCTTTCGGAAAGGTATTTTAAACAAAGTCTTAAAAACTTGAATATAAGCTTTCAGTTAATTTGGTATTTTCGGTCCAGGTAATATCGGAGAAACCCTGGTTCGATCTATCTAAACAGTCATTCCAGCCAGTCATTTTCTCTTCTGTGAAATGTCTGGAATACGATTGTACTCCTGCTCAGAAGAAGCTTATGTGCAAAGTCGAGACTGAGAAAAAACGGGATGACAAACCGTCTTCAACTTTAATTGGAACGAATCCAAAAATAGTTTATGATACAGAGAGTGGGTTTTCTGGAGGCGGAGCCTTAAAATTGCTGAACTCAAAGAAGCAGAAAGACTTTGAAGATCCTTTAACGTCATCACCCGTGTATAAACAAAAATTACCGATTTTAAATAATATTTTTAGTTGTTTTTGAAATTATTCCATCTTCCTGAGTTATCATTATTTGAAACATAACTTTTACAATCACACAAACATGTACATATTGGATTTATTTCACTTATAGTTGGTTTCCCTTGCACATACCGGTAACAGCTAGTCGACTAACACTGGCAACGGTTGCTGTTTGGAAGTCTACTTCGATACATCATCAACTCAAACTTTATCTGGAATTAGGCAAAGACGGATGTCCTGATAGGTATGAATTGGATGATTTTTTAAACCGCAATACTTTAAAAAATCGGCGTAAATGGTTTCCAGATGAATTAAAACGAATGGTATAATTTACAGGAAAATTTTATTGGGCTCCTTGGATAGTTTAGCAACCTCAGTTCGAGGTAAATTTTTTATTAGCTTAAAACTAAGCCAGTTTTTACAGGATGGCGCCGACCTTCCCTCTCTGTCTGCAGATGTCGATAAAAATGATTTGCAGTTTTATTTTCAAAAGAATAATTATGACGAGAAAGAATTGAGTGGATGGCGAGTGTCGTAAGTCATAGCTTAGCAGCAAACATGTTTTAATTAATCATAACTCTACTTCTCCATTTCTATATAAACACACCTATTTTTAGATGCTACTTATTTGATATTGATCAAGTGTACGATGAATATTCTTCTATCAAATCCTTACGTGTTGGTGCTGACGGCGACATTTCACTTGGATTTTTAAGCTTGGGGCAAATCACTCACTACCAACAATAATATAAAAACGTGCCAGTTAGCACCCTAATGTTGTTCTTTACACAATAGTCAATAGGTTCTAGCTACTCGACATTGTTGTTACATTTTACCATTTGACATGACAATGCAAATTAAGTTCAAAGTCAAGAATTCGAAATTATAGTTTGCCAATAATCGCAGCAAGAGTAGATTATTTGTGAAAGAAATTGCCAAACGTATAAAATGGAAATAAAGTAATTATCCATATTAATATTTCAGTCCTATAAATTTTGTTAACGTTGTTTCTTGCGTCTAATCCAAACATTTATTATAATTTGAAATTATATTATATATTATCCTTTAATAATATATTCAGCGGAACAGAATGGATATTGTTTTATCTCATCATTCGTTCTGTACGCTATCTTTACATTGGGTCTCATTTTCAGCATCCAAAGCACTTGTAAGTTTAAGATGCTTTAATTTGTTTACAATTCCAGGATTTGGCTTTTCATTAACATAAAGGGTAAAAATGTCAGGTCTACTGTAATGTCCAGTCACATCCAAGTCATATTTACCCCGAATAACATCATTTAAGTCGAGGTCAGCAATCAACAGTTCCTCACCCTTGTAGTTTGGCCCAACTAAAACATCTCCTATTGGGGAAACAATGATACTTCCTCCTCTGCTTAAAACTTTGTCTCCTTCTTTGTCACTGATAGCATTTGGGAACACTGGATCTGAAGGATAATCCGATCTTCGTGCAAACTGGTTGCAACCAAGAACGAAACAACGACCTTCCAATGCAATATGGCGCATCGTGTGCTGCCACTTATCACCGTTGCTGTCGGCATTTGGAGCACAGTAAATTTGAATCCCTAGTAGATGGACAACGCTAATTAGTTTTCTGAAGATTTTCTAGGGTTTACTAGTGTTATGAGTTAGAATTTGATTGTTTTTGACCATTCTCGTTAATGAAGACGATAGTGCAGTACAAGGTGGATGAAACTGATTCTTTTTCAATTGTTCCAACCACCATGAAAATATTGTTTTCTTTAGCAACCTGTGAGAGTCGTGTAACTACAGGACCAGGAATTTCTACTGCAGACTCGTGCCACAACTGGTAGATTTTTCGACCTGACAAGCCATGATTTCCAAAAACAGCTCCGAAATCTCCTCCGTGAGGGTAACCAGGCAAAAATGCCTCAGGGAATAGGATAAACTGTACTCCTTTGCTGGAAGCTTCTTTGACAACTGTTTCCAGTTTATTAAGACAGGCTTCAAGATCAAAATTGACAGAACAATATTGCGCGACAGCAACTTTCACCATTTTCTTAGGGATGATCAAATCCCTTCGGTCTTCTAGAAGTGAAGCCATTGAAAAATATGGAAAATAGTTGCACTTAGCTAATGGCAGCGGAAAGGAGAACTTACGGTGACAAGTTTGCAAAGAAAGTGAAAAACTAAATGATCGTGAATCAAGAACAACGCGAATGGTTCTATTTATACCTACAGTTTGCTAGTAAAATACAGGTTTCTAAGTTGTGGTTTGTTGCAATATTTTTATCTCTTTCAAATGTTATAGTATAGTAGAGTAGTTTATCGAAACGAAAGTTGGGGTTAAGAGACTAAGGATTGACGTGGAAGCCCAGTCCACGTATCTGTACGATCTTCTAGGCTGTGGCTGTGCTGTCTAACATTTAGAATCAAACGAATCCTGACTAATTACTATTGAATGACAGCTGTCAAGTTTCATGCATTTTCTGATTTTCTTCCAAACAAAAACCAGTTTTCATACAAATCAACAAGGTACAGTCAGATAGATGAAGTTTTACGTTTGGGTGAATTTAATTGGAGCAGATTATTCTGAGGCTTTAATGATCTATTTCTTTATACCGAATACCGAACAAATTTAAGTGCATTTATTTTATATTTTTCGATGCGGTCTGGATGCATTCAAACGATGTATGACAAGTGACATTAGCAGTCAAAAATATTTCTATAACACATATTCATACAACGATTTAAACATAATATGTCGTGTTGTAATGCTTCATGTAATCAGTTTTGAAAAATCGATACCAGCTTTTACTCAACTTTGTGAGGGAAGTAGTAGGAATATCAGAAATACGAGATTAAAAATTTAAATGCCATGGATCAAGAGGCAGACGGTTGAAAACGAACGCGTGAAAACGTTCCATGAATGTATGAGAATAGGAGCATGTTGTAGGCCATATGAACTCGAGTTTTATAAAAATGATTACTGCAGCTGAACTTTTGACCTTTCTTTCCAGTAACGTGGCTTAGGGCTTAGATTGCTTGCTTGGATTAGTTTTACTCAATAACAAACAACTTGTTTATTTATTATCATTATCGCTAGAAGCCTAATCAAATTAACACACATTTTTTGAATTAAGTTTTGTTGCACACATAGAAAATGGTGGCATGTAATGTATTTTTTTTTAAATCGCGATAAGTTCGGAATTTTGTATCAAGTAACTGTGCGTTTAAAAACTCATATATGTATATGTATACTTCATTTCCCAAGGATGCATATTATTAGTAGGGCAATTTACTGTTCATCTGCACACTTCATCTTCTCATCGGATTTTCCATTCTTGCAGCAGCCAACTGTCTCTGCAACGGATTCATGATTATGATGACTATAACACTGCTTGATTTTTGTCGTCACAATCCCTGGGTTAGGCGTTTCATTTACATACAACGTAAAAATATCTGGTCTATTGTAATGGCCAGTTACATCCAAATCATACTTGCCTCGCAGAACATCATTCACATCAACTTCAGCGATTAGCAATTCCTCACAAGAGTAATTTGGCCCAGCCAACACTTGCCCAAGAGGGGATACAATTATGCTTCCACCTCGACATAGTACTCTATCTGGTTCCTTGTCACTGATCACATTTGGAAACTCCGGATCCGGAGGATAGTCTGACCGTCGTGTGAACTGATTACAGCCAAGGACAAAGCAACGACCTTCTAGTGCAATGTGGCGCATTGTGTATTGCCAATTTTCACCGTTGTCTGCGGTTGGAGCGCAGTAAATCTGGATTCCTATACATTATTGAGAGAAAATGTCTCGTTAAATAAATACACCTTTTCGTATCGGAGAAATAAAAAATAAAAAGTACGAATTCAGTCATGTTGCCTTTTTGGTACATAATGGTCCTTAAAAGCGGCATATAATTTTCCCAGCAGATAACCGCTCCTACTTTCCCTGCAGGAGAGTCATACACTGGCAAAGTAGATCCATCCCCCTGACCCCATGTGAGGCGCTCAATATTTGTGGGCACTAATTTTCTGTGCTTGCCCAGGTATTGTCCATCTTCTTTGAAGAAAACAACGGTGCAGTACAAACTAAATGAAGTGACTTCCTTTTCAATAATGCCAACCACTAAGAAAATTCCATTTTCTTTGGCAACATTAGAAAGTCGTGTGACTGCAGGACCAGGAATTTCCACAGCAGATTCATGCCACAACTGGTAGATTTTTCGACCGGACAAAGAATGATTACCAAAAGCAGCTCCCATATCACCCCCATGCGGATAGCCGGGTAAAAAAGCCTCCGGAAACACAAGCAACTTCACGCCTTTGCTAGAAGCATCTTTGACGATGTTTTCGAGTTTATTGAGAGTTTCCTCGAGGTTGAAGTTAACAGCACTATATTGAGCTACGCCTACTTTTACTAGGTTTTTAGGTATTATGAGATTCGGGCGATCGTCCAATAGTTGAGCCATTGTATCAAATTGGTTTGGTTAGCACTCTGCTCTGCACAAAGACTTGGAGACTACTCACAAAAAGGTGAGATTAAACAAACTTTATATATATATATATATATTTATTTATTGGATTGTTGAATAAAATTGCAAGTAACAAACGCAATCTGTAACAGTTTGACCGTGTAGTTGATCAATTGAAATGTTATGTAAAAGTATAAACATTGGGGTCAAGGGTATAACATGCAGTCACTGAAAAGAGTCCAGAGTCCAGATTATATTGAATTGAGATTATCAGTAATGATATTCCTCTAGTTTTTAATTTAAAAATTTCAACAAATAGTAAATATTTTTTAAGTTTCAAATAAGCTTTAGGTGTAACTCAAATCAGAAGGTCGATGATACATTGACTCGGACATTTATTCAAGGTCATCCAAGATTGTGTGTGCGCATCTGCAGTAATAAAAATGCTCTTGTAGCTGTAATTTCGTAGATTAATTATTAAACGATATCATCGTGTCTTATTCCACTTTCTTCTTGAATCAACCTTACCAGGCCAGGGCTAACTATGGAAGTTTTAAGATACACAATGCTTTAGTATGTGCCAGGATAGGAGTGCCAGGACTGAAATAGTACTACTTATATATTACTTGTGAAATCAGAAATCATTGTACATCCAGGGACCTAACTCATCGCATCGCTCCCACTTATGTAGGTGCATAAAAGTTAAGAATGCAATAGCTGAAGCATCACTTAAAATAGTACTATCGCACACCGAATACCAGCCAAAGGACAGACCAATCAACAACTAATATGGAACTACGAAAGCATTTCATGGAATGTATACACATATCATGTAAAATCCAGAATATTATATTCCTTCAGGCGTTCAGAGAAAGAACACTACTATAAATAAATAAAAGAGTGGAAAGTATACAACATTCCATTTACATCATTGTATGTATAAACTATAAATCTATTTAAAAGGTTAGTTGAACTTGCGCATATCAAAAAATTATAATCATACAACATTTTTTAATAGCTCCTCAATAGTATTTTATATCTATACGACAATGGATATGTCTATTATCCTTGCTGCATAAAAGCGAATTTTGAATTCAAATTCCTTGTGACCTTTGATCCAAGTTAATGTTTTTTGCATTTTTGAGTAGTACCTTCATTTCAATATATATTTCTATTTTTAAAAAATGCTGTGACCGTTGACCACAAGACCTATAAACAAATTTAATTCTCTGTGGGACTTGAATACATTTTGAGCGTTATAAGGTCCAAACTGCAACTTTTTCATAAAAATTAAATTTACCAATCGGATCAACTAAACAAGCTTTCGAATGCCATATTGTAATGTAATTTGAAACTGTTATTATATAA
>JAHZNA010003915.1:0-32527 GCA_027743935.1 Sinodicranocentrus sp. ZH6 | reverse complement strand
GACTAGATAGCTCCCCTTGCTGTGAAGGGGATTCTAGGGAAAAGGAAACTGAAAACTTGTTGAGGTTTCTTAACGACGTGAATCAGTTTGCTGTTGGGAATCAACTTAAATACTTTCTCGTGCAAGCTTTCACCACGACAAGAGGCTCGTTCTCAAGTAGTAGTATGTTTTATGTGACGTCTTATACTAATTTAAGTGATCCCTTTGTGTTTATTGATAGGGAGGAAGGTAAGTTGAAAATAGGGGAAACTTTTATACAAATAATATTTTACGCATAAAAGTTATTGCAATTTTTATGTATTTTTTTATAGAATTTCATTTACCATCTGGGACAAATTCTTCTACAAGACGACCTAAACTGATAAATTTTACAAATCGAGAAACTCCTTTTTTCAAGTCAACTACAGTCGTTTGGATGGTGGTTGTCGTTGGTGTGGTTATTTTTGTTGGGATAATTGTGTCGATTGTGAAACGAGATAAATTCAATTATGTGTATACCGTTGTTAAGAGATAATTTTGATGTAGATATTTTTCAATTTATAATATTCATGTATAATTTTGAAAAATAAATTACACCAAAGAGGTGGAAGGTTTTTTGAATGCACCATATTTTTTGCTTGAATAAGCTTCCTTTGCAGATATATCATCATACAATATATTACTGCATGAGTCTGTGTGTGTGTGTGTGTCCGTCCTGGACCTTCGAATAAAAGTAGCATAATTTTCGTTCATAAATATAAAAAGGACAAATGATGACCACCAGTCGTCAGCTCCCGCCGTAGACTAGGTTGATGGGAGAGTTACTTGACTCTAATTTAACTGACGACTGCCGATGATGACCCGTTGTTATTATGAGCGTTATTAGACCGAAGGACGAGTGGGAATGCTAGGATTGCTCTAACGATGACGACTCGTTGTCATCATGACTGTTGTTAGACAATCGGAGGAAGGAAGGATACCAGGATTGCTCTGACGACTGACGATTTCAACTTGTTGTCATCAGGAGCGTTGTTGCATGGTTGGTGGAGAGGCGCACAAATGTCATGTTCTGACGACTGACAACGACGACCCATTGTCATTTGTCATCAGGTGCGTTGTTGGACGTTGGTTGAAGAGAAGCAATCCTGGACTGCTCAGACGACGGACAACAACAACCCGTTGTCATCAGGAGCGATGTTGGATGGTTGGTGGAAAGGTGCACGCATGTGATGACGACGTATTGTCATTATGAGCGTTGTTACGGAGGAGAGGTAGGAGCAAAAAACTGTGGTATCTCTTACGCACGGAGAGAAGGGTCCGTGTTCCCCTGCCCTGGGTAATTCGTACATAGAATTAGCAACTGTTTCTGCATTAGATTGTTCTTCGATCTTTAAATTTGTGCGATTAGCGCACAACGGGCCTTCTAGTATACCCATAAAACATATTATGGCTGAAGTTGGAAGCTTTCATGATAGCTAATTTATATTTCAACTTGACACAGTTTCAGAGTATCCCTGAGAAAATTACTATTTTTCCTGGAAATAACACATTAAGTCAGGAAAGTGATTGCGTACAAATGGTTCACAACACTTTTAATATGACCATCTGGGAATGTTTCTGTACCATACTCGTCGGAGCTTATCTTACCTTCAATGTTTTCTTTTTGGCCCTTCCAGTCGCCCAACTTTTCCTTGTCATCGTCACATCCCGATCTCCTTATCTTTTAAAAACCTCATTTAGATCAGACATTTGCATACCCCTTTTCTGTTTTATATTTATTTTTACATGAAGAATATTAATGACTTTCTGGCAACTGACGACCAAGTTTTTACTTGGATTATTTTACTGTAAATGAAATTTCAATTGTCTATAAGCTGAGGAGTATACATTTTAGCTCATGTCATGTGATATTATCTTTCAAGTTAAAGATATAAAGAAGTATTTTTCGCTGAATAAATTCTTCCTTACATAATTCGACTCCTTCAATGGGGCAATGTTGGATTTATAAATTTACACGGGTTAGATTGGAGCTCCAGCAATTAAAAGCTTGTTGCTAGAAAGGTGTACAAGGAAGGATACATAATAACTGGAATTATGCTTTTAGCATCCTTTTAAACCTTTGTGGCATCTATTCTCACGAAAGATTCACAATTTGACTCCTTTTCCAACTCATATTTTAGTGCTCTCTTTGTAGTGTGCATATTGCCACTGGTTTTTCATCCGGCATGGGAAGGATTTTGTGATTTTTTTAACGAACTTGTTAACTTCATCAAATCACTTATATCGGGATCCTCGTCGTGTACAATTTTCAAGAAGGAGTATTCCCATTTTTGTTTTCTCTTACGGTCATCTCCGTCTACTCCAGTTTGGTGATTCTTGTCTACGGTCAGGCAGCCGAGGGGTATACTTCTTCTGAGGAAGTGAGAAAGTTGGTAATGAGAAATTCTCGTCTGGCAAGAAACAAGTGGATTCGAAAGTTTATCATGTCTTGTCCAAATGTTGGGCTAAAGTTCTTCATGGACGGTTATATTGACAGGTGGATGCCATTGTTTGTAGAGAGGTTGTGTGTTGACATTTCCATTAATATCATTCTTCTAATTACCTAATTACTTAAATCATTTACCCACTCATTGTCTGGCGATGGCATGCTTTTTTTTAAATTATGCCTCATATGTATGTAAAAAATAGCAATTTAGTTAATTTGTCAATATTTGAAAATAGATGACAACAGCACCTACAATAAGTAATTAAAAAATGAGTATATATATCTGTATACTATAAAAATTGTGTGTGACAAAAGTCATTACAACTTGTTAATTTCCGGTTATTTTTTATTTGTGGGGGACAAGGGATAAGGATCTTTGCCAGTTTCCTGGATGCTTCTCATTGACGTAAAGGAATCCAAAAAGGGAATCATACGGATACGGAAATAATGAATTGAAAAATTGGGTCGTGGAAAATTATCTGTATTGAATGAGGTTAAGGTTAAAATGCAGTTTTGTTTTTATTATTGAACTTGTTTGCCATTTAAGCATGAGTGTTATGCATTGCATTACTGTTTATTTTTCCAAATGAGTTTCCCTCGTATAGTACCCGGTGTAGCTTTCTCTGAGTAAACACATGCCAAACATGTTAAGTCAACAAATTTATCCATAACATCTTCATGATTGACTTGCTTCTTGACAATATTCTCAATCTCAAAGTTTCATTTTGGGAAGGTCTTTAATCACAGATATTAATTGAAGTGACATATTTGATTGGTAAGGTACATCAAAAAGAATTAAAAAACTGTCACCTTGTCAGTCAGGAAGTTGACGAAAAGGTAAACATAGCTGACTTCCCGCTACGCACTGTACACTTTAAAATTACATTGGAATCGATAACACCGCAAGAAACTAGTAGCGAGCTTTCCCTTCCTTTGGTCAGTTCGAGGAACGCATTTGAAGAAAGAGAGAAAATTCATTTTCAGTTATTTTCTCCCTTTGAATTGCGTCAAAGTGAGAAAGAAAAGCAATTGAAAGGTCATGGAGAACTTGCTTTTTCCTACAGTATTATCACTATCCTCCATTCTGCAAGCTACTTTCCAAAGATGCACGGGATTCTGCATTTTCGACAATATTTTCTCCGACGGGAATTCCGGGATTCTCCCCTCTTGTGAAAACTTTCTCCAAGATAGATTTATTTGGAGGATGGAAAGCAACACAACAAGTGAAGACAAACTCCTCAAGATATTTGGTGGGATTGTTGACATTCATCAAAAAAGGGAAGGATGTGCTGTGGGAATTTTCTCTATAGTTCTACCCAACAATGAAAACCTTCTTCCCAAAATTACTCAAGCTTTGGAAAACATTGTAGCGCCAGATGAAGACTATTATGTTTTCTTGCTTCGTGAATCTTCTCTGAAGAAAGTTCTCCTTTCTCCAACAATTTCAAAAACACTAATACATCAAATTGGAATAACATTTGATAGCTTTAATAGCCTTCAAATAAAATCCAGTTGTCCCTATTGTGACTCCGGTGGTCCGAAACTACTTCCGGTGAAACTATTCCAAGGAAAATTAATGTATCCTAATTTTCTTCAAAATTTCCACACAAAATCCTTCCGCATAAGTTGCCCCGACCATGTTGCCTTCATGCAAGAAATTTGGCTCAAAAACGGGAAATGGGTTGCAAAACGAGGAATTTCAAACACAATCTTATTCACCCTTGGGGAAAAATACAATTTCACAATGGAATTTTTCCGGAGCCCCAACACCGGCAAGTTGCTTTCAAATGGAACATGGGTTGGAGCTGTGGCGGATGTTTTATATGGAAAATGTGACATGGCAAACTTAGTCGCACAAACATACAGTCGTTATATTACAATCGGATTTTCCTTCCCGACAACATACGAATACATAACTTTCACAACAGGAATGCCTCTTTCGTACTTCACTTGGAAAGCAATTTACCGACCTTTGTCGCCCGACTCTTGGGCCTTGATTTTCCTTGCAGGTGTCACCAGCGTGGTAGCGTTTTTTGTGCTATTTTCCCAATCCTTCAAATTCTCAAAAAAATCCGTTTTCCAAAGCAGGCTGACCTTCATGTCCTCTTGTGTCGCGTTCCTTTGCAAGGCCCTTCTTGAGCAAGGTGATGACACACTTTTTGTCCCGGAAGTATCCTCATGGATAAAAGTTTTATGCGTGTGCTGGCTCCTTTTCACGCTTATCATGTCAAACGCCTACAAATCCAAGTTGGTTGCTTTCCTCGCCTTTCCCGATGTCATCAATCCTCCAAATACTTTTGAAGAGTTGGCTCAATCTGACAATCCTATAGTGCTTCAATATACTGGCGCTCTGTTTCAACTTTTGAAGACATCGAAAACCCCAACTTTTATAAGAATCATGGATAAAATGGTCATCGAGTATTCCGACACTCAATGTCTGAAGTACGTCATTGGCACAAGGAAAGCTTGCATCTCTTGGGAAAATAGTGTGGACTATGTTTCCCAAAAAAACCTGACCGACAAGTATGGTCACGTTCCACTAATGAAGTCAGACGGAAAAGCTTTTTTCATAATGGGAGCAATGATCATGCACAAGAGGGCCATATTTCGGAGGCTTTTTAATAAAGACATTAATCTCTTCTGGGGAGCTGGACTGATGTTAAAGTGGAAATGGATGGATGCGAAGTGGATTCTTGAGCATAGGAAAGAGTGGGAAAAGGAAGGAAATCATACTAGAGTTAATTACTCTCAAGAGTCAAGTGACAGCTTAACAATGAATCATTTAAGTGGCTCATTTTATTTATTGATTGTTGGGCTTGCTCTTGCCTCTGTTGCTGCAGGAGGCGAAGTAGGGAAAACAGTTTGGAGGAATAGTTTTACAAGGCAAAGCCGTCAGTTATGAAATGAAAGTATGTTTGATGAAGAACATTGAAAATAAAAATATAAGTTATGGGATGTTTACAAAGTCTATATGAAAATGGCATTGAATGGGATCTCCCAATGAGGGAAGTGCTATTGACATAACAAACTTGCAAAGTTAATTGACTTTTGATGGTATCACACTTCACGATTTTTGCAGGGGAAATGCCAATCGATAAGATTGGAATCAGCTCACAATCATTTTTTGCTCGCTTGCTTCATGTTTACACAATGAAACTCTTTACTGTGACGATAACATGATGATATGCATTTCCCATAAATCAGGCAAATCAGAAGACAAAGGCTGTGGTGTCAAAAGTATCTCAACGAAGCATAGAGAAAATATAAAGGGAATTATGATTTTTGCAAACGTCACCACCCACGACTCACCACGACCACCACCACGTCAAGCTGTTGAGTTTGTCCTTTTCGTTGTTTTTTCGCACTCTCTTCTAGTAATTTATATTTTAGTTTAAAAGTGGTCAACTCATGACGTTAATATTGAATTGCATTTTACATACACTGGACATTTGACAAGTTTTAAAAATGACGGAGGCGTTTGAAAGGCTGATTTTCACGAAAGGATTAATGCAGCCAGCAGTTGGCATTATTACATTATCATATTTTATGTGAACTGACCAAGCATCACATTTTAACAGTAATGAATAAAAATACAGCTAACCTAAATTAGTTCTGATTTGTCAAAGGAAAAGATCAAGGCTCGAGATTGCCTGCAAAAGTAAATAGAAATTATATGTATGTTGTATGTGATATTAATTTCTGCTTAAATGTGTTAACTGATGAATGAAAATTACAATTTTTATTTATTTTTAGATAATACTAACACAATTCCAAGACCTATGACTTAAATTGTATTATGTACGTGGAAAACATTCGAACTTGGAAAGTTTATTTCAATAAAATTTATATAATCATTAAACCTTCTTGTCTACATTATTGGTTCTTCAAGTATTCTTTTTCGGTAATTTTTGCACATAATTTAAATTGTACAAAAAATACGGTTTGAATACAGTAGTTGTATGTAACTAATCGAAAGTCAAGTATGAAGTAACAATTGAATTATTTGTATTTTCAGGGGAGACTAAAAGTATAGTGTTGTGGAGCTTGTAATTCTAATGATTAATACAACCTATGAAACTATCATTCAACTTCTTTATTGGACTACTACATCACAAAATCTGTTGACGAGTTAGAACTTTTTATTATTCTTTATGGAATTTTTTAGGAGGTGGCCAAGTTTAAAAATAAATGCTGCATGTAAATTGGCTTTAATTTTGTTTTTATGCTATACTTTCACCAAGTGTAAACGTTCAAATACAATAATTATTACTGAACACCACCCTGACATTTATAATCAATTTAAATTATCTATATAATTTTTGGGCCTTTTTCAGGATTGATGATAAGCGATATTAACTACAGTCAACCAATCAGGGAAGAGGGCAATCAAGTCTTTTAGTTCATGACTTGCGGGCATTCATTCATTCTACGAAAAGTTACGACCTTACGACAAACTTGAAACATGAGGTTTTTGATCTTCCAAATTTCAACCGCAAGCAAGCAGAACTGAATGACCAACATTTAACAGCGCGCAGCGTTTGGAAGACCACGGTAATAAAAAATAAAAAGGGTTCTTAACAGCTGACGATCTTGAGCTAATTCAAACAAAACCTCAATTAAGTTGGCAATTAATTAGTTGGAAGCAGGAAAAGAAATCCTGGAGTTTTATATGTAATGCAATATCAAGTTGAACTGTTTTGCAAGGTAGTAGGTGCAGGGATACTTGTGCACGCCGGTACCAAGTTTTAAACTCCACAAGCAATCGATAAAGTGTGAATCATTGAAATATTACCACTGCTCAACTTGAAAGATATTAGGCTGAAAATTTATATGCAGGTGTATTTATTTCGAACAATCGCAAGCGGGACATGATTAACTTTGATGATTCTGATTGCTGATAATGACGCATTTTGATATAAACTTGTAACTAGGTGTATTTTAGCACAAAATAATTTAAAATTCACAAAACAGCAAAAGAAAGTTTGCAAAAATGGCGAAATGAATTTAAAAGTTATTGGAAGTTAATAAAAATTCGAACTTAGCGATCCATGATTATCAATAATACGAATTCGATAAACAATTTGAAAATTAGTATGCAAAAATGCAAAAAACTAAATGCATGGAAACCAATAGTCGCATACACATATTCCCAAAGTGTGCCTTTAATAAACCTGAAATGTTAATAAGTACTTACTACAACTTACTTGGAATGCAAAATGTCATTCTATCAAAACAGCCTGGTATGTCGGATCTTGGTTGTCATACGGATCATTTTTTCCAGAGTTTAAAATTGTTGTTGTTCAGCATTTCCAGCTCAGACGTACATCTCCACGCACTTGTAGGAATCACACAGTTTGAACTCATTGTGTCCAATAATCAAAATCTCGTGATTGTTTGGGTGTGTTCATCCGAGAATTCATTTTTGAAATAATTTCTGATTATGTTAAAATAACTGAAACCTAATTCTACATTGGAACTTCCACTTGTCAAAACCTTTGCTTTTCTAACAAGCTGCCGTGCGGCGTTGGTCCATTTCAATGTATTAAGGTTTATGGTACTTGCCCAAACAATGTATGCGTTGGCAATCACTATATTTGTTCTTTATGTTTCACAGGATAGAATTGAGTCTATTAGAGGAGTCCAGTTGTCGATAGTCTTACAGTTTCTAAACCAAAAAATACAATTTGTTTTGTTTTCCCTCCGCAAACGTTCTTGTGTCGATAAGCTCTTGGTTATAAATTTAATTATCTATGGTTTGTATGGCGTCTGGGAAACTAAAGCATCAGTGTCTCATTACTACTTTAGTATACTACTGACTGCATCCATTTCCTTATTATTCCTTCCCTCCTTCCATTCCTAGAAGTGATCTTGGCGATCCTCTACTGTCGATTCTCGTCGTGTTGGACCTAATTGAATCCCAAGCGCTGCCACCCTTCAAAATCTTGCATAGTCGGTAGCAAAGGTGTCTTTGGTCGACGGCCTCCGGTCACATCTAAATACCAAATACCACCACCACTCAACATTCATGGTTCACCTTTAAAAATCTTCTGTAATTTGCATGAGTAATGACTAACCGAGATACTTAAAATCATGGACGAACAACAGCAGCAAACGAAACGCACGTCTGCAACTATGTGCATGGAAAAAGAATTTAAACACCATGTTGATGTATAAAATCGATTTCCAGTGTTGCATGATTTTTCACCGTTTTTATGTAAGAATTTTTGAATGATTTAAAATGTTTTACAAAATTACCGGCGACTCCGGATTTAATTTTGGGTTTTTTATCATTCAAAATTACACCGCGTTTTGTTTGGCATTGAGATTTATCTATAATTACAGGGTTCTCTGATGCCCATAGAAGGTCTGTCCGGGAGTGTCGCAGAGACCAATACTCCACGCATTCCGCTACTACATTGTCCACATCAACTTCCGGACGCACAATGTACATGTCACCCTCCAACTGGATACATCTATAAAAATCTCGCTGTTGTGCCTCCGTGAGTACCAAATATTCTCCAATATATTGGACTTGGTCCGCTATGTTAAGCCTAATTGGTCCTTCTCCGTTCGCTTCTTGGACAAACGAAATACTTTCAACTCGTGCCGCTAAAAATATTGCAACAACAGTTATTAATACACCTTTCATTCTGCCAGATTTATCAATCAAAAATGAATATCTCTCATAAAAATCCTCTGTTTTTTACTTCTCAATATCTTCATTTTTCGATAACCTGCTGTCTCCTGTGCCAATTCTCCTTTCTCCATTATAAACATTGTCTCATTTCTACACCTTTGTATGCAGTTGTCAAACCAGACAAATTGTCAATATCATAATGTTTGCAATGTTTTGTCTAGAGTATTATCCTTTTGTTTATTCATCTTACCTACATGTTTATCATCTTAAAATTGCACAAATTGCACTTCTCTATCGGGTTATATCATTTTATTATACTTGTTTTACCATATCTTTATGTTGATTTTTTTGTCTACTTACTGAATCTCTGACATCTGAATCAATATTGTTTGCTACATCTTCTCCCTTGCTCAATTGCCATCCGTTTATTGTTTCAAGAAAGATGTTGGTGCACAATGATCGTTCTGCTGTATTGCTGCGTGTATGTTCATGCACCACCATCTTGCTCTTCACATATTCTTCTCCTGCTATCTACCCGAGTGATATTGCTCAGATCATCATCATCATCAATTCTCTCATGGCTTCTCTCCATGCGGACTTCTGTCTGATGCTGCTATCTTCTACACTCTTGTTCCTTGTTAATATATATATATATACCATACTAACCTAATGAAAGCCAGGGACGGGCTTGCCTCAGCCCTCGAATGATTCCTATTAAATCTCTTCCTTAATTCTAAATATTATTCGAGAAATTATTTTATTTCATTAACATCAGGCAAACTTGGCACAAAACATTATTTAGTTTAGTACATAAATTTTTTAAAGTAGAGCGGATGTTTCACGCTCGATGTTTTACTCTTTTTGTACTATGTAAATGTTCCTCTTCTCTTCTCATCACTTCACTCTCGCTGGTGCTGACTCCAATTCTCATCCACTATACCTCTATTATAATAATTGCATATGAATGTATGTATAATGATTGTATGAATAATACGGACAGTGTCGGGCTAGCCTCTGCCCGTTTTTCTCCTGCTAATAAATCCCTCTTCCTTTCTACCTTACATATAGTATTATTATTCCACATGCATACTATTACATATTAAAGATAGTTTGTCTCGGAAATAAAACCAGCCCAAACGCTAGTAATCAATCACAATTCAACGTTGTTTAAGAAGTTATTCGTCATAACTCGTTTACTTGTTCTTAAATATTCCATAGTATTTTACCAAAATATTTTAAATCACTAATGAAGATCAGGTGTAAACGAAATACTCACCTACAGTCTTGTGGAGTAAAGAAAAAATGGTACATCAGGTGAAACTCAGGAATCCTTTCCGGATGCTGCAGCGACCAATACTCCATGCAGTATACGATAACTTCGTCAATTGTGTTATTGGGACGGACCACCAAGATATCTCCTTCCAACCACACACATCTATAACAGGCCGCTTGCTGTTCCATCGTCAACACAAAATATTCTCCAGTGTTGCTAAGATGATA
The DNA here is from genome assembly GCA_027743935.1 of Sinodicranocentrus sp. ZH6. Taxonomy (NCBI): domain Eukaryota; kingdom Metazoa; phylum Arthropoda; class Collembola; order Entomobryomorpha; family Entomobryidae; genus Sinodicranocentrus; species Sinodicranocentrus sp. ZH6. The sequence goes on along the minus strand of JAHZNA010003915.1, from coordinate 21,926 downwards.
CAGACCATGCGCTTTATTGGATTCACAGCATTTCGTTGATCCAGCCCTGATCCGAATTGCTCCCCTATAAAACAACAGCAACATATTATCAAATTTATCACCCTTATGGTTCTTTCATGAACATTGTTCTAACTAGATGTCTTTTAGCTTCTACGCTTCTCTCTTTTATACTCTTCTCGTCCCAAAAACCTGATTATATCCCCAATGCCCTCCGTGTCATTCCCCCTGTCACTATTTGTTGTTCCACTTTCATGTCCATTCTTCATATTATTTCGATGTCGTAGACTTGACTTTATACCTATGCAAAAAAAAATTGGCACACTTAGATTAATGTGTGTATCATTTCATATTTACTTACGTTATACCAGCTAAAAACATTGTTCTATTTTCTATCACTATCTAACTGTAATATAGAAAAAGTCCTGAGCGTACATCAAATGAAGTCGAAAAGTCTTGAACAAAAAGCACTATGCCATTATCTTTAAAGGCGAAACATTTTCTTTACATTCATCTAAATTAAAACCAAATTCAACCTTTTTCTGACATTTGCATCTGACTTTAAATTTTCACAGTAGTCGAATTGGTCAACTCGTAGAACTGTAAATCTTTGACCATTGTGTCAGTGCTGCGGTGTAGTCTAGTAATGAATTCAGGTTGGTCATTGATAAGTATGTAATGATAATTGGACACATTTGCTTCTGCCCGAATTGTGATATTACAAACCGTGACTAACCAAATATAAATTATGCCACCCAAATATTTCTTTTCCCAATCTCAAATTGTGAAATAGCTTATGTATAATTCAGCCGTTGTTATAAAGGCCATTTGGAGTTGTTGTTATGAAAGTCTCTTTATCTGCTTTTCAAGTTCAGGTAAAAACTTCGTTTAGTAAATTATTACATATATTCTTATACATAGACATATCGCACTTCCAATATGGTGCTTTAGTGTAAGTAATGTCACATCATATTTGGATACTGCATACATTATCATCATCTCCCTAAATAAAATAGTGCTGAGTTATCGTTTTCATTATTGCATTATTGCTTTTGAAATTTTTATTTAATTTCAAATATTAATCGTTGTCGATGTGATAATACATACCTTGTGTATGACCTTGATTTTAAACACAAATAAAAATCAATTTTTTTCCTGAAGTTTCTTCCAATTTTGAAATTAATGTTAACTTTACTGTAATCACATACATGCATACTTTAATAACAATTTTGATTCACTCTTCTTATCTTTTAACCTATTCAAGAATCTCCTAAGTCTTTCTCAGACTGTTCAAATGCATTGCACCGATTTTCGGTGAGCACGGTTGTAAGATATTCGTGGGTTTACAGTAGTAATGTAGCTACTAAGATTACAAAAATACAAGTACGTATCTTAGTATGACATAAAATGACTTCGCCATACTAAAATACTAGTGTTTTTCTTCGAAGGAATCTTAAATGAAGAACCTGAGCTCGAAACAGGCGTTTTAATAGAAAAACACAAAAATGGATACATAAATGCAATTTTTTAAGTTATGTGTACGAATGAAGTTACACTACATTATAACCTTCCATTTGTTAAGTATACCATTAATCCCAGAAGTAATGAGATTACAATAATCTTGTATTTACTAATTAAACCGCGTTCCTTTTCAATGGAATCAGTTAAGTCTCTACTCTAGTATTAACACAAAATTTATTTAGTAATTAGTTAGTATTTAAGCATATATATTACTCAACCCAATTATCAAACTACATTTTTCAAATTTGCTACATTAGTTTCTCCATATCTCTATCGTCAAACTGTATATCTTTCCTTTGTTAATCCCTTTGTCCTTTCCTATTCAAGGTTATGGTGATTTTCTTCCTGTTGATGACGATGCCGATGATAAGGTCCTAGTTGGATCCCTAATCGCTGCCAACCTTGTCTTCCATGGCTGGCAGTAATATTGTTCTAGGACGTCGACGTTCTTGGAAAAAGTAGTAGTGGTTGTACGGAATCCTCCGCGAGTGCAGTAAGGACCAATACTCTACACATTCTACTACAATGTTGTCCACGTCTCGATCAGGAAGCACGAGAAAAAATCACCATCCAATTGGACGCATCTGTAGAAATCCCTCTGCTGCGTCTCCGTTTGCACCAAGTATTCTCCAGAATATTGGAGGTGATCAGCAATATTCAGCCGAATAGGCCCTTTTCCGCCCGCCTCGCGGACAAAAGGAATACCTTCAGATTGAACTGCTGTCAAAAATACCCCAGGAATTAAAATCACTCGCATCATTTCAACAACAATTATTAATGTATATCACTCACCTAACTTCCTTCACTTTTATACTTCTCGATTTCTTCCTGCTCCCATTCCCATCTTTCACTTTTCATTACATTACACTTTTCTCTAACTTCATGTAAAGTTACAAAAACCAGACAATTTGTCAATATTTCACTTCACTATGATGATGTTCATAATGACGTCGATATCGCCGGATGCACTGTTATCCTATTTGACGCCATGCCTCTGCGTTCTCCACAGCTGGAAGTAATGGACTCTTCGGAATCCTTTCAGGATGATAAGAAGGACCAGTGATATCTGAAATAAATAAAACAATACTTAACAACTATTTTCTCTCACCATACTACTTACCGTAATATTTAAAGTCATGTGTGAACATGATTTTTAAGCGGAATGCTGTACTGCATTCCTGTGGGGTGAAGAAAATATGGAAAATCATATGGACATCCCTCATTCGATTCGTATGATTCATCGTCCAATAATCCACGCAATGTACAACAAAATTATAGATCGAGCCATTAGGGCGTGCATTAGGGCATCCATATATCCCCGTTCAGGTGCGTGCAGCGGAAATAATCATCCCGCTGCTGTTTCGTTAAGATTAAATACTTTCCAGTGGTATTTGTGTGATCGAGAATATTCAACCTAATTGTGCTTTTCAGTCCCACCTCGTCGACAAAAGGAATTTTGCTCTCGCATCCTCCTACAACAAAAAGAATAATACTACTTAATATGCCCTTCACGATGCTGCTACAATTCTGGAACCCTCCAATTTATATGATGTCTCCTCTACAAATTTACCCCGTTTTATACTCCTTCTCATTCCACATTTTCCTCATTTTGTCTCCGTAATCTTTTCCCCTCAGCTTATCCCATTTTTCCGTATCAATCGTAGACTGAAAATCAATTATTGGAATTGTAGATTTTATACTTAATTGGGGTTATCTACAATAATAGATAACTAAAATTGTAACTTACTTTCCATGTTATCATTCTAGCTCATATTATAGTAATAGATAAGTTAATTCCACATCCCCATTCTCAACCACGTAACAATTAAATAGTTGTAATTCCTTGCTTCCATATTGGATTGTATAATCTCCTTCTTTCTTATCTTTCATGTTATCTAGATATAAATATCGAATATAATATTTTTTTCTTTCCTGTTTCTTAAATAATTATGATACTAGTATTACTTAATACTTTCTTTTAATATTTATTTTATTCCAGAATGTTTCACTTAAACTTCAGACTACAATATATTCATCAATAGAATTCTTTTACAACAATATTGTCTCTACTAATTAATATAATATTTTTCATGTTTAGCCATTTTTAGTTATATAGATATCTCTACATTGTTTTACTACAATTGTCTACTATCAGCAAACCTCTGATAAACTCCTTGTCAAAAATGTCTCTCAGTTTCCTTCCAAAAATTCCTCCTTACTGTTTTCCCTTTTATCCTAATCAGTATCCAGAATGATGATGATGCCGACGACTTGTGAATCGTAAACCCTATTTCCACCATCCTTCCACATTCTTTAATCCTGGTAATAAAGGCCGGCGTGGAACCTTTCCGGCTCTGTGATACAATCCTGAAACCTCTGATATAATACTTTTCAAAATTCCGTTAAATTCAATGAAAACATACACAATAGGAACACACCAATATTACTTAAAATTATAACTGACACTGACCGCAATGACCAATTCCTGCGGAGTATAGAAAAACCGAAAAATCATGTATACATCTGGATTCCTCGATGGATGTCTCTGAAACCAATATTCCGTGCATTCCACTATGACATTATCGATAGTACCGTTGGGTCTAACTTTCATAAAAGCGCCGTCCAGTTGGGTACATCTATAACAGTCTAGCTGTTGCTGAGCAGGTAGTATCAGGTATTCACCTGTGATGTTCACATGGTCAAGAATGTTCAGTCGTATGGGACTTCTTCCATGTATTTCGTCAGTCAATGGAATTTTACTCACATAAATCCCTGAAATAAGAAGAAAAAACCAAAATATCATTTTGATGCTCCAATTTACACTGCTTCTTTAATTAAGTCTCAAACACACTTACTTCCAATTCCACCCTAGAGAAATCTTTTATACTCCCGATTTTGGATTTTTACGATGGGGATAAACTGCCTTTCTTTTTTACTCATTAATCCATCTTTTGTGTCCTTTCACACAATTTCCAGACATAAAATAAACACATTCTCCACATCCATCAATACCTTGCTCCATATTCTTCATTAACTACTACAACGTATGTGTAATTCTTTTTTACTTCATTTAATTAATTAATATTAGAATACACATTCTCTTTTACTCTTTTACACTCTACTTTAGTTTCACGTCTTTCTAATGTACTTTCGACAATATTCATATAATTTAGTTATGCTCGCAATGTTAGATCATCTTAATGATAAATATATTCATTGGTATTCTATGCTCTCTGATTAGGTGTTGAATGACATGTATGATAGATATTTACAAATTCCTTGCGAATTATCTCTATTTTAATTCTTAACTTAGTAACGTAAGTATACATTAGACGTAGTATGTAATTTCATAATTCAGTAACGGTGTTAAAAGTTTCTTGTATCTACTTTGATTACTATACTTTTCTTAGTTTCATTGTATTATATACACATTAACAATTCTGTCCAATTGTATTTACTCTACTTGCTTATTCACAAATCTTAGGATCTTTCTGTTTGCTCTAATATTAACTGCTGACTGTATCCATTATCATTTTATTTTACCCTCCTTTCCTCTACATGGTTATGGATATGATGATCGCCTTGCTGCTGCCGGCGCTGAGTTCCCAACTGGATGTCCAAGCGACGCCATCCTTCCTTGTCCTGCATGGCTGACAATAGTATTGTCTTGCGACGACCAACATGATAATGCTTACTGGTCACATCTGGATTACCAACATAAAATCAATTTACGTCCAAACTGATTTACTATTTCCAAGATTATGGATTGCAACATTATCTCTCCGTCACCAAACTCACCATAATATCTAAAATCTTGAGCGAACATCAATTTCAATCTGAACGCTCGCCGACAATGATGTGCTTGAGACCACGTTGTCGACATCTCCGTCCGGACGAACAATATAGATGTCCCCTTAAAGCTGAATACACCTGAAGCAGTCTTGTTGCTGCACCTCAGTCAATACCAGGTACTCTCCTGTATATTGAAGATGATCAGCAATATTCAATCTAATGGGGCCTTTTCCATCTGCTTTCCGGATAAAAGGGATACCCTCAGCTCTAACCGCTGAATTTATTGCAAAAACAATCACAATCCCGGTCTCCATTTTCCCGAGTTAATAGGCTAAGTGAATCTCCAATAACAATTTTCTTCTCTTTTTATACCCCAACATCTCTTCTCTTGTCCTTATCCCTTCTCTTGTGTATCCATTTGTTCCTATAAGATATAACTTGTCTCCTTCCCCATCTGCATTTGCAATTGACAACCAGACAAAATATAAATATTATAATTTCGCATTTTTGTGTTTATTTTATATTCCAGTGTTTATTCAACTTACACCTCTGTTGTGATAAATAGAAATTGCATATTCTTCTCAGTAATGTATCGCCACCGCCAATGGTATAGTTTATGTCAGTTATTATTTTAATTCTTACAGTCAGACTGTTTTGTCGTTTCCATGATATATTGTTTGTTCGCCTATTTGTATTGACACCCCACTTTAAGCACACTTGTATTTTTGTGCACTTGTTATTGTTTACCTTATGCAATTGCATCTGACGCACAATACTTTTCGTTGTCAAATTGTATAAATTTATTGTCTCACTTTCCAGACTGTACTGTTCGTGAATCATCATTATATTTCTCTTACCTGTCTAAACTTGTGTTTTCTTAGTTAATTACATAAACGTTATAAATGGAGCGGATGTTTCACGATCGATTTTTACTTTTGTTTTACTATGTACGTGTTCCTCTCCTCTCCTCATCACTTCACTCTCGCTGGTTCTGACTCCAGTTCTCATCCACTATACCACTATTATAATAGTTGCATGTGAATGTATGTATAATGATTGTATGGATAATACGGACAGTGTCGGGTTAGCCTCTGCCCGTTTTTCTCCTGCTAATAAATCCCTCTTCCTTTCTTCTTTACATATAATATTATTATTCAACATGCATACTAATGCATATTAAAGATAGTTTGTCTCGGAAATAAAACCAGTCCAAACACTATAATATGCGTTCGTTGAAAAATACTTATATCTTGAGCTGTTATTGCGTTATACATTTTATAAATAATACTATCCGGTAAAGGATTATTCAAATTCATATTTTACCACAGCACGTGTAAGTATTTTACCACCACGTAATAATTTCGTAATTAGAAAATTAATAATCTCTTGTTTCTGAATTGTTCCATCTGGGTTTGCTGCGCCAATCTAATCTTTAAATCTTTTTTACTTGCTAGTATTGCAGGTGATTTCATAAGCATAAGAGTGTCCGATGGATTAATGAACCATTTTATTGTCCAAATCTTAATTTTGGTTAAAAGCAATTTAATTGAAACAATATATTCGCAAATTTTCAATGTAAGAATCTTTGCATATGCCATTAAAAATATTTTGTTTATATGATTCAATATTGGTCCGAAAAGAAACCTAGATCGGTTTTCATATTTCAGTTGAAATTATTTATTTCAAAAGATTTTCTCCGAACCCCTTTTTGATTTCACTAAATTTCAGGTAACATCTTATCCATGCATCCGTAATTCATCTTTGCTGCGATAAAGTTATCCTTTTGTCCGTGTCTTGATTGTCGACATACTTCATCATATGTGGACTTGATAGATGCTAAAGGCTTAATCAGAGTTTAGTCTACCTGTATTGAATCACTACATGACGCCCAACTCGTATATCACCGTTGCTAAACTACGTACAGGATGGTGATAACGAAGCTGGCATTAATTGTTTGGTAATGTTTGCATTACTGAATTTTGTTGTCACTCTCTGACGACATTAATAAAACTTTAGACTATGGATTTTTGCTGGTCTTTCTAAAAGAACCTGGTGGCAGTTATTTTATACCTGTCTGAAGTGATTATCCGGCGTGCAAAAGTACTACGACTCCTACTACGATTACTCTATTAAAATTATAATTAAATTTAAAGTACTTAAAGTATATATAAATATAAGCATTGTATATTGGTAATTATTGCTAGTAAAATTAAACTCGTAGTTGTAATCTACAAGATATTCTCTACTTGGAACATATCGAAACAAGTTTGAATTTTGATGAGGCGGGAAAGAAAAATACAAGTGGAGGTTCTTACAAGGGAGTACGTTTTGGTGAAGCTTAAACTAGACCAAACCAAATATGGTTTGTAGTGTATCTTATAGCGTAGTATAAATACTCTTCTAAGTCAGCCAAACTTGTGTTTTACAGAAAATACGTTTCAGATTCGTAATCTACGCTATAAAATACACTAAAAACAATATTTCGTTTGGTCTTGTTTAAGCTTCACCAAAACGTACTCCCTTGATATCGAAAAAAAATTAACAGAAAACAAATATTGACTACCTAAACCTTAAATATTGACATGTATACTGCATAAGAGCGAAGCACAAAGAGAAAAGTGACGTGCTTAAAGACCATTGACCTGAAAAATCATGAGAAGCCTACAGCCAATCATTAAGCCTGCGCACTTGCTGATTTGGTATAGTTTAGCCATTTATCCGTATTATACTATACCAAAACAGGCACTTGCGCAGGCTTAATGATTGGCTGTACGGATAAATTGCAGGTAAATTAGTTGCTACGATCATGAGGCTCTTTCCATTTTACAAAGATAAGCGATCCGAGTACGTGGTAAATAGCCTCGATTTGTGTACCATGCTGAAGATGCCGCCCAACACACATTTATAAACGAAGCGGCATGTATACTCATCTCTTGTTTTTTAACTTCGTTTACTTCTCTGCACCATGCTCAACTTTTCCTGACTACTCTCATCGCGATGAGATGATGATGAGATGAATATATCGACATAATTTAAATGTAATAGTGCATGGGAGATGACGTGGAGCTTAATTTAGTTTATCGTAAAAAACCAAAGGTTGGAAGGTTGCAGTCATTGAGCTGGTTAACAGGCGAAAATCACAATAAACCTATAAGTGTGCCACCAGTGTGCTCATTTCTTATCTAAATTTGGATATGAGGTCAGCATGTATCAAGGTCTCTTTTCTAGGGGTTCGTCTTGACGTGATGAAATGACTGATGATTTTTTAGACCAATTTTTCGTGATGTGTATTTTGTGTGTTGACTGCTTTCAAAACTGTTGTTTTCTTTGAACTGTAAAAATTCTGATTACTAAATACAAAAAATCTGAAAGATCGCGTAATAAAATGTGGATTTAAGTATTATATACTAATTTACTAGAAATCAAATGTTAAGGACAAATATTTTTACCAGATTTACCCCCATTCACATGATTTTCCCTTTCTACTTCAGCACTTTAGTCTTGATTTGGCTCCAAAATAATTAGGTGGAAGTCTATCCAGTAATGATTACGTAGATAATATCACTTCCGTGATTCTAATATATGAGTAGCATTACAAATGTATTTTAACAATCTAGAATGAAAATGATTAAAACTATACTTAAGCTTGTAAAAATTGATTAATTTGTTTTGTATTACTGCATGTTGGGCATAAATAAAGTTGATTAGCCAAGTGTTTTCCCCATATTTTTATTATACTTGGGATGTTTTAGGATAATTCATAAGATGTCAAATAAAATAAATAAATGCTCACTGTAAAGTGCTAAGTTGTTAGATGTTCAAATAGAGCCTTGTTTAAATATTAATAAATAATGCGACAGTTATCACCAGCGTTTACGTCCATTGTCATATCCATATATATCAAAAAAGCATTTGCTATGCTCAATTCTCAGGTTTAAATAAGTTTGGGTAAATTAATACTCAATAAATTGAGTCCTGTCAACAAGCTTTGATAAATAGTTTCAAAAGGCTATGTTTGTGATAGAGTCTGTAAGATTTTATATGCTAAAATTACAGAATTTAGTTATGGGCAATAAATAGATGCTTCATTAAAGTTAGAGCAATAAAAATAATTCTGACAAGTGCAAGTGCACTCCTTTAACGATTTCTTGGGTCACCATAAAGCTATCTGTGGAAGGCGAGATTTTGTTAGTTTATTGTTCATTTGTATAATATTTCTAGTTAGAAACTTAGCTAATCTCATCAACCAGAATCTTTAAAAATATATTCCCAGGGTTTCAAAGTTAAGTTAGTAAAAAAGACTTTAATTGACAGATAAACAACAAATTTGCACTAACAAGTATCATGATTCAATTTTTGCTGAACTGAAGTAAATTAATAACCAACACGAAAACGAGACTGAAATGTGCGAGTTTTTCAACCATGACATGAGAGTATACAAATCGCGTGAAAGGAATGATTTTATCTGTATAGATGCATCAGTATCAGTTTTATTTTTTATAATTATTATACTAATTTTCTGTTAAAATCCTCGACATCGTCATCATATGAACATGGAAGGTTTTTCAGAATAATAAACAGAAAAATCAAATTATTATAATGGAATATTATCTGTAAAAACAGCGGAGAACCATGCCAGGTTGTTATGAAATTACAAGCTACTCAAAGTTGAATATTACACAGAACATTGGAATGTTTGCATTGTATATTTTTAAATGCAGGTTAAATTTCAAAATATATTACCATATCACATATGTCAGTCGTAAATCTGCGTAATCCATAAACCGCAATGTCTCCCAATTTAAGTTAATTAGGGTTTTCATGATACTGTCTATAATCATGGTACCCTTACAAGCCATCAATTGTAAGCAACCAATGATAATCGGCTATGATAGTCCTGAATAACCAGATTATTTTAGATGACGATAAATATAAAAACAGCTAAAATCTTCACATACCTCCTGAGAAGATCGATATTCCATGAAAAGACTTTGTCATTTTTTCTTGAAATAGGAAAAAACCTTTTTCAACAAAATTAATTAATTGAAATCACATATTCAAATTTAAATGTATAAAAATAATTATGAATGAATTAAATCAAGAAAGTATCATGAAGTATACGTCACAATTATTCAAATTTTAGATTAAAAGAATGAATGTGAGGTTCTGTGACTTTTGAATTGGTCAAAAGCAATGCCAAAATGATTTTTTGATCATGTCACCAATAAATAAGCGATTATTCCTGACTTTTGATACAAAAGACTTTGGTAAATAAGCTACATTTTAGTTACTTTTAAAACTTCGCGCCACATCCGACATATTATGTAGTTTTTCGATCATAAGCGCTATCATGTTCTACACCAGTACGATATGATGACATGATGATATGCATGCATTTCCCATAAATCACGCACATCAGAAGACAAAGGCTGAAGTGTGATAATTGTCTCAACGAACCATAGAGTAAATTTAAAGGAATTATGTTTCATCTAATTGTAAGTAACCACACCAAACAACCAGCTGTTGTCGATCTTGTTCTTTTCGTTGTATTTTTATCCCTCTAGTTATCTCTCTTCTCACTTTTATTTTGTAGTTAAAAAAGTGTTTCATGACGTAATGTTTTATTGTGACATATTTACAGCAGTGTCAAATATTTTGAAATATCAAAAATAAACTGAACTCATAAATTGGGTTGCAGTATTACACTATAATATTTTATCATGTGAACCAACCAAGTGGCACATTTTAACAGTAATAATTAAAAATACGTGAGTTAGTTGTCATTTATCAAAGGAAAAGATCAAGGCTCGAGATTGCTTGTTAAAGTAAATAGAAATTATATGTATGTTGTATGTGATATTGAGATTTCTACTTAAATGTGTTTACTGATGAATGAAGATTACAATTTTATTTTATTTTTAGATATTACAAACACCCTTCAAAGACCTTTAATTGAAATTATAGGATGTATGTGGAAAACTTTCGAACTTGGAAAGTTTATTTTAATAAAATTGAAATCCGCACTCTACCTTCTTGCCAACATTAATGGTTTTTAAACTGTTCTTTCTAGGTAATTTTTGCACATAATTTACGCTACAGCAGTTGTATGTAACTAATCGAGTCAAGTCAAGTATGAAGTAACAATCGAATAATTTGTATTTTCAGAGGAGACTACAAGAATAGAGTTGAAAGGGTTTTTGAGCTTGTAATCATAAAGATTAGTATATTGAAGTTATCCTTCATCCTCTTTCTGGGAACACTGACACACATTGACGAGTTTATAGCGATTTTTAAGAGGTAGCAAAGTCCATAAATAAAGTTAATTTGGTTAATTTGGTTTCTTTCCCTTAATTTAATCGAGTGTGAATGCTCAAAAACCATATTTATTACTGATAATAAGGGAATTCCCGGCATTTATGATCAATTTAAATTATTCAAATACATTGTATATATTGTACATATTGTATTTTCAGGATTGAGGGCTAAGCTAAGCCATGTTAACTTAACCTACGGACAACCAATCGAGAAATAGGCCAATCAAGTTTTTCAATTCATGACATACTGACAACTGATAATATTCCAATTTCATATTTATAGGTATTTTTGAAACGTTTCCTTCTTCCAAAACTGACACTGACAACACTTAATTTAATCACAATTTTAATGACAACTATATATTAATATTTTAGATCCCTCACCACACATTCATTTTACGAAAAGTTACAACAAAACAGAAACATGGGGTTTTAAATCTTCCGAATTTCAACCACAACCAAGCACAAGTTATTCTAACTCAATCAATGAATGACATCAATACTGAATAACGGAAAAATGAAAAGCACGATTAACAAGACCTAGTATGGTTTACAAATTTTAGTATCCGTATAAAAACAAAAATTATCTCTTATAACTGTATGTACATATATATATTCTAGTATTATGCAGAACTGTTTTCTGTTTTGCAAGGTAGTAGTTTCGAGAATACTAGTGCACGCCATCACCAAGTTTTAGGCTCCCATGACAAATTTGAGATACGCGTGTAGGAAACACCTACGCACTGTTCAAAGATTTATACTGTCCCTTTTACCTAAAAAAATCAAAACTACTTTTTTCCATTGCTCTGCCGTGCATTTGTTTGGATGGTGAAATACTACGTTTTAATTTTGTTTGAGGGAATGGTTGTGTTTCAAGCAGCTTCTCTGCTTTAAGTATCAATGCTATGCAGCCTCTCTGCTGATGCATTGAGTATACGTGCTGCTTCAGCACTATTCTAGTTAGTCGTGTGTGTGCTGTGTTTGTGTATACTTGTACTAAAAGATAGGCTCAAAAAATATAAAATGGTGATGGGAAGCTCTAACGAGAGAACGTTCTCCGTATTCTCGTCGTCGTTCTCCATCCTTTCATTTCAGCATTCTTATCATATATATTCCAGATGCATAACTTATATGCATAGCAAACACTGGCGATCAGTGGTAATTAATTCCGTTTTCGAAATTTCCTAAATTTTCGAAAATCCGACACTCTTTTTTAATGAGCCGGAGAGTTGGCAAAATCGTTCCTTTCGCCTTCTGAAAGCAGTTCTCACACCACCCCACCGACTCCTAAGTATATATCGCCTAGTAAAATAACGTATAATACGGGATGATGATGATGATGATCTCCACTTAAGTAAGGGATGATCCCTGTCACACATAACTTTTATTGATATTGTAATGTGTTAAATAAGGATGCTCATAAAAGTATAAATCAATGTTCGATATTACCGGTTTAGCCAGGCTATTTAGATATTAATGACCTTTGAGTCATATAGGATCCTTTAAGGCCTCTAAAAATCAATTAGCTAAATAATACTAGTTACTTTAACAATTCAAAGAAGTTAGTAGGCTATAATACTAGTCATAAGTCTTCCCGGGTTAGCTATAAAAAGAACTAGAGATAAGCCCTATAGGCTCTAAAGAAGCCTCCGCCTAGATTCATTAGTTAACTAGAAGCGGGATATAAATCCATGACTAATCAATGTCTTGTACGTTTTGAAAAGGCATTCTAGTCCAATAGGCTCAAAGAAGCCTCCGTCTAGATTCAGTAATAACTAGATGTGGGATATAAATGTGTGACTAGACTAAGTCTTGTCAGTTTCGAAAATGGCATTAAGTCCAGTACTGTCTCACAGTCGAAGATTATACATTTCATTACATAGTATTCCAGAGCCACTCATGATATCATTTTCATTAAAGGATTCCGATCCGTTGGATAAAATTACGGCTTGTATTTAACCTTGAGCTTCGTTCCATTGTCACTTCGTAGTTTAAGTACCTAAAAGATGCTAGACGACTAACCTTGAAGTTCTTGTTACCTAGGTATATCCTTACTTAACAACAGCTCTTGATTTTATTGTTTTTAAGTTTACATAAATCAAAAAAACCTTAATTAACTCTGTAAGATTCCAATAGTTTTGTATCCACGTCACGTCCTGTTTTGCAACTTCTTAATTACTTGTACGGCAACCAGACTCTTCTCCAAAAAATATTCTTACAATCCTACTAACGTCATATCCTGTAAAATTTCCTATCAACTATCTAATTACAGAAGATAAAACGCGAGTCTTCTATCCGGTATCTGTTTCTAAACATCCTTTCCCTTGATTACCTTGAGAACTTTTCAATCTGGTGACCATGAATACTGCACTTCATATCCTGTTTCAGTATGTTTAATTCTATTATTAGTATATTTTCCTGTTGTTCTCAACTAAACTCCCTCTCACTTGTAATTACTAATCAAGAAAATTGCAAAACTAGCTATTGAAGGTGACTTCGGACTGAATGCAATTCGATGTTTCTTAGTACATTCCACAAGTATTCATAGAATACTTAACGATTATGACCTTCAAGTTCCAGTTAGTTATGATTCCAGGTATTCAGCAACTAAATTAAGCTGTCTCTTGCAAGTCGGATGACTTACTTGTATTCTGCACGCTGTGTACAGGAAAACCGACAGCCGATTATGACATTCATTGTCACTAGTGTAGGATTACTTAGTTTAAGTCTTGGGCTGAGCCACATCAGATATTTAACTAAGTCTTTCCTACCAACATCCAGTGAGTATTTTCATCTTTGCAGTACATAGCAAGGGCTCCGCTGTAACCTGTGAAGAAGCGTGAGTAATACTATTAAAATGAGTAATTTTACTAAATATTATTATAACTCCAGTTATAAAAAGAAAGCTTCTTCCATTACATCGGAAAAGTACTTTCAAAATATGAGAGTTAAGATCCAACCTCATAAGACCCTCATTCGTAAACTCCATCAATTACATTATTACGACAGTAAGAAAAATGGATTTAACCGTCCTATACCAGATTTATCAGATACATTTACTGAATATGAGTTTTTCTAATACCTTGAAGCTATGTCCAAATATCTCCATCATTATCAAATTCGTTCTAATTACAAAAGAATCTTTTCTAGTTCTCTCCCTCATAATACTCGCCATTTTTATAGGCGATTAGATGTTTCTAACAACCTGACATATTATACTGATTATCTTCTCTATCACTTCTACGCTACAAAAATCAATTGCAAATTATTTAAAATATTCAACTCTAAATGTGCAAATTGCCATTTATGTAAAAGTATCAGAAAATCCAAATCTTACGTTCCTTGTTATATTGTGAACGATTATAATACTTTCATGAAATTTGAAGATCTTCCTTCAACTCAATGGTGTAAGAATGATGAAGGTTGTAATAAGCATTTTTCAGACGAATAATGACATAACTATATTATATTTACAGTCTCAACATGTATTTGGCTCTTCTTGTGATAATTCCATTCTTTTCCTCTGTCCTTGTTGTCACGGAACCTAAGTACCTGATTAACACCGGGACTTATTTGGATCCTGTCGATAGTCCTGAACGTTTCGTTCTGTTTTCCTCTACAGTTCCTATGTGGTTCAAGGTACAGTACAGATTCAATGACCGCGTGGATTACTTACAAAAGTCATTACTTTCCTCTTGCGTCCATGCAAATTCTTTTTTCGCAATGCCTTGCCTTCTCATCGCTCCTCTAATTCACACGTTGCATGATCTTGTGAATAGCATAGGTTCCACAATATTTTCCTTTTCAAAATATTACCATCATAAATTAACTACATATGATCTGCTATTCAATGCCTCTGACATTAAGACTTATTTTTCTAATGACCTCGACAGTCTATATCAATTATTGCCCTACACTATAACCAGACGTCGCCGTCAATTGTTAGAATTAGCTGCTGGCGCTGCCGGTATGGCTATCGGGTACGGTTTATCACGCTTATTTCATTCTTCTGATGATAATGATGACTCTGAACATAGCCAATTAGTACGATTAACAAAAGATCTAAACGTCTTTACGAACCAACAACGTATTAATATGACGTTGTTTGCTAATAACCTAAACAAAATGATTGTTAAATTTAAAAACGAAAACTTAATGAAATATAGTATTCTTATTGAAGATGTTACACTTAATTCCATGCGGACTTATCTCTTAATTGCACAAATCACAGACATATTGACAAAGATTTCTCAGATCACAAAATACCAGTATATGATGGACGTGTGTCGCAAAAACCTTCAACAACAACCAACCAACAACTCTTCAAAGTGAATTATGTAACTTATCAATTGCAGTGGGCCGGATAGTTTATAAATTAGCCATTTCTCCCACTGATGTTGACCGTTATTTGACTCTTCCTTTGGTATCATGTTCCAGCAATACAGCTAAGTTTACTGTAAATGTTATTCTCCGCGTTCATGTATTGCCTAGCAACACTCAATTGTCAGTTTATAAATGGCATATGATTCCTTTCCATCCTAATCAATCCATTTGTCATCTTCAATATAGACCTGGATACGTTGTGAAATCAAATTCCACCTACCAGTTTCTAAAGGATCTAACCACAGTCGATTTCTGTGATTTACGGTTGGGATATTGTCAAATTCCTATGAACTCGGCTCCTTTCAATTCCTTTTCTGAATGTGAGGTGGCCCTGCTTTATGGTTCCACTGTGGACAAACTATCATCTTTATGTCCTTTGTCTTGTACCGCAATTCATACGACTCAACCGTATGTTTCTGCCTTATCCGATGGCCTGTTTGCCATCATGAACCTCCCTATCAACACTTCGCTCAATTGTGTCAACACTTTTTCTCCGATATTTAATGTAGGCACCATCGGTGTCACCATTATGCGTATAGCTTGTGGGTGTGAGCTTCGCCTACCTGGTTTTCCTCCAGTCTCTGCGACTGCTCCTTGTTATTCGTATAATGTACCTTTAGCCTACTATTCCAAAGTTATCCCATACGGCGTTACAAGTCTCAGTAGAGACCTTATTGTTAAGGCTGAGACCCTTTCTTTAATTCACATACACTCTATGGAAGTTGACTCCTTCGCAAATGTTACTTTCGCCGATTCTTCACTTTTTAACTCTTCCCCTAAATTTTCGGTAGGTAATCTGACTTCCCTACACCACATTAATCATTTTCCTTCCATCTATACTATATATTTAGACCTAATATGGAATTGTTTAAACTCAATTCTAATCTTTTTTTATGGTGTCAAGTATACAAGTTGCTATATAGCCGGATTTCTACCGTTGCTCCAACCATGGTCTACTTGCCGCAGCCAACTCATGGTTTGGTTGATCATCACTTGGCTCCGCACCAACTCCGACTATTTCTGATTCTAATAGCTATTATAAATGTTTTCCTAATATGTTTCTTCTGTTTGCTATTATTCTGTTATTGCGGTCATCGTTATGACCCATTTCGACCTCAGCGACGGCTGCGTGTCAATTGTGTCGCTGACTAGGTTCCAGTACTACCTCGTACCAGGTCTGCAGGCCATTCTATCACTCCGCCTTATCGTCAGGATTTACAGTGAAATCCTCGTGACGAAGGGTTATATCCACCCTTACATCATCCTGGACCTTCCGGACGACCATCCTATGGTTAATCTGTTCATTCTGTCTTCACTGTCTTTTCTTCCTTGTTTTCAAATATTTGATTTTTTTGTTGTTCTTAAAGGTAAACTTTTCTATCGCATTTCAATCCTGGTTGTTTTCTGTTCTGATTCTGACTTTCAGTTGGACGGAGAATGACATGACATGTATATGTATGTGCTCCATGACAGTATTAGCGTATTAATAGCGAATAACTAGTCCTTATTATGAATTTCAATATCATTAATATGGGATAGTAACGATTAACGATTGACCATATCTCAAATACTAATTAGTAATAACTCATACTGTCTCATAATGATTAAATATTATATTAATATTTTATTATAATGTTTAGGATAATCAATTTAGATATTCATCATTAAATGGTTCTAATCCAATTCAAGTACTCTTATTCTTCATATAATGATATATCTGATGCTCCTTTAAGGAACTCCAAGGTAACTACGCAATGGCCTACTCGTAATCCCACAGCTCTTCCTATAATCAATCAAAATCAATTGTCTGTTAACATAGTGTAATCTCTTTTATCGTATAACTTGAATATCTAACTGTATATTATTATGTCCTAGTATCGTACTATTATACTATAATTAAATATAGATAAATTTGGCAGTCTTACTCCTTCCTCATAATATTCTTCCTTAGTGTCCATTTCCTCTATTTCCTTCTCCTCTTCCTTGGTTGACTCCAAGTGGCCTTGATCATGCCTCCGCCGTATGATTTCCTCAGATGGATGCACAAATTGATGAGTCACAAGATTTAAATCCTGCTCTTCCCTCCTTGGTGCTCGGGTAGATTCTTCATCCTCATATGACCTTGCCAACGTGGGATCCTCATCTCAGCAGCATATTCCTCTCGTTCTTGTTGAGCCCGTTCATGAAACGCAAACGTCACTCCTATGGCTCTCCAGGCATCCACGTTGAAATTCTCCATATCAGGAATTAATGGCCGTGTATTGGTAGGGAGATTAGCATGGACTCCAACTGGTTCTATAATTAAAATACAATCCATTAAATATAAGAACTCTACATCATCCAGTTCAAGACATCACTATTTCAAAATGACTACAATTATCTGATAACAATATTCATGTTTCTAGTGCTACTCACAAGTACATTAACCAACAACAAGAGAAATAAAAATTATCGTACCAAAATATTCGCGATCCTGAGAATACATCAGTCTCAATGCAAACCACTGTGAACAGTCATGGACCCGGAAAAACCACCGGTAGACCATAAAAATATCTTTCCGCTTGTTCAGATATACCTCCGTTCAGAAAACGCACTCCAGTCTTAAATCATCCACAGACTGCACAGGACGGATAATATACAAGTCACCCTTAAAAAACATGACTTGCTGTCCACGGTTTTATTTCAATCCAGCCGCAACCAAGGAGATGTGTTGTTCCCTTCATGTGCTTTAAAAAACCCGTGTCTGTATAACCCAGCCTCCTGATACTGACCGTTTACATAAAACAGGCAAAGTATCAAAGTAATCCCAGTTACTGAAACGGACAACATGATTGTTAATCAGAAAAACTCGTCTTAAGGATGATAACTCAAAAAGTCAGCTAAATTTCACTCACCATTTCTGATGCCTTTTATATGTCATTATCTTCCTTTGCTCAATAGTGTATCCATACACCAACTATGACTTCCATATCCTTTTTTCCATTCATCCTCTCCGTTTCCCAATTGCAAATTAATAATCTCGCATTTTCTGATGATTGTTGCACTTTTAATCATGTCATAATAAGTAAACTAGAAACTTGTACAATTTCTTTATCTTATTTTCACTTATGTAACTCGAAAAAGTTTGTGCATCTGTTGCACTTTCACGTTGTGTAATCCTCTCAGATGTGATCGAATCAATTCTAAATAATCCTTCACAGCCACCTAGTTTCATGTGATAGCTAGTTGATCGTCGCTAATGTATTCTCTCTTCATTACTGCATTATATTGGAATGTATTTGCTAAACATGTTAGAGTACTAGTTTGTTAAGGACTGACAAATTCTGTGCATTGACTGACCATGTGCATGATTATGAATACTAGATTATAGATTATATATATATATCTTCCTTAATTTTCCTTGTGGAAAATCTTTGAAAATTAGGGATGTTTCAAGCAGCTTCTCTGCTTTAAGTATCAATGCTATTCAGCCTCTCTGCTGATGCATTGAGTATACGTGCTGCTTCAGCACTATTCTAGTTAGTCGTGTGTGTGCTGTGGTTGTGTATCCTTGTACTAAAAGATAATATAAATAAATATAAAATGGTGATGGGAAGCTCTAACGAGAGTACGTTCTCCGTACTCTCGTCGTCGTTCTCCATCCTTTCATTTCAGCATTCTCATCATATATATTCCAGATGCATAACTTATATGCATCCCAAACAGTTGGTTGTGCTAATTTACACTTGCTCGGCACGATGAATTTTATCTAAAGTTTCGTTTGCAGTTTAGATCGAGGGAGCTGTACATGGCAATAAAGCTAATATTCATGCAATTTTTTACGTGTCCAATCCAAAAACGTGTCCTGGTTCAGTCTAACAAGATTTCCGAACACTTCCCTGATTCTAATTTCGCATAAATTTTTCATTTTCTTTTGGGTTCTAAACACAGATTTATAATGATATGACGTTACACAATATACTTTTTTAATTTTAAACGAATGAATTATTTTGATTCAAACTTACCGAGTTTGTTCTCCTGCCATATGTGGAGACAATGTAAATAACATTGCTACCCACAATATAAGAATTTCCTTCATCAGTTTCAGACGAACCATGTTCGAAGTTTTATATAGTGTCAGTCACTCAAATAACTTTATTATTTTACCACAGACAATATTTTTCTTCTCAAATATTTTTCTTGTCTTTGCTAGCAGGCAGCTTTTCAAAGAATGGAGTCATGGAATTAATGTCGGTTTTCATGTCATTACTTTTTCTACCAACTAGTAAATGGCGATTACGCACTTTTTAATTTGCAAACTAACTAGTTTGAGTGTGTTTCTTCAATATTTTTATCTAAATGCCATGTGACAAGATAGTGATACTAACTAAATTTAAGCAATGATGCAATGCATACTACACACACCCATGCTGTAAGCATGTGCATTTATTCATTCCAATGCTAAAGTACAAGGTTGGTTTTGAGTGTAAATTTTCCATGTTGATAATTACTTGAAGAGTCAACAACCACTTACGTATATAATAAGGAGTTAAGGAATAATATTTTCTTCTGTAAAATGTAAGATTGGTGTGATCGAGTTGGTTTGTTTTTTTCAGAGGCGCAAAAGTAGTTGATAGCCGTTGAATTTCGTCAATATACTTGAAAAATAACAAACTTAGCCGTGCCTATGGTATCAAATGGTCGCATAAAAAAGTTTCCCAACCGAATCATAGGACCAAGCTTCCAAAAATTCGTCTGCCTTTTCGTCATAAACGATTGAAGGAAGTCAAAGAAACGCCATACGATAAAGTTCCTCGTAAGTTCCATTTTCGGTTTCTCTTCGTTCATAAGAAAACTTTAGACACAATCATTTATTATCTTTAACATGATGATGCATATTCAATCAGTATGCCAGACTTACCCGTAATTCAGAAAGCTATTTTCTTAAAACGGCGATGACATCATCAGTTAGCTCAACTAAAAATTAGTCTAGAGTTTTTTTTATTAAGCTTGCATGTGTACGCCATCAAGTTGCATCTAACACCCTCACGCAATCCTCAGTTTTTAAAAATCTTCTTGGGTTCTTGTCCAGCCATGAAAATTAACGAGAAAATGTTCCCTGCTGTGAAACACTGCCATCTTACTCAAGTTCTTTCCAGGCCACCTCATTTAACAATTCTCCAGGGAGAATGAATATTTCCATCCACGGATCCTAAAATGTCGTTCACCAGTAATCCTGCCTTGTAATAAGGATTGGCCACTCCAGCTCCCAGAAAAATCCCAAACAAAATTATTCTCAACATTTTAACAACTTGATCGCAATAAAGTAGTTAACCAACTGATAGAAACCTTACTTCAACTCAATAAATGGCGTCATCTCCATTTTTGCTGTTTCAGCAGTGGAAATTCCCCACTGGATGAAGAATTGACAATTCTGCACAATTAATTGGATCTCCTCATCAAAGTCCACAATTCCACCTTTCCTTGTCCCGATTATCCCTTTTGAATGACTACTATATTTCTTTTCTACATCTGATGTAGGTAAAGTTGAATGTTAAAAGTGGAATATCTCGTGTGCATCCTTAAAATCGATGCATTCTCACTATTACAACATACATAACTATAGTGTTCACTGTTCTGTATATATATTGCGTCCTTCTCTCCAAGAAATACCCTCCTTTACGTGTGTATCATCTCTTTCTTTCATTATATCTGTTCTCTCCTTACATATTATTTTATCCAACTTAAAATATACATATGTTTATCATTACTGCAATGCTCTTCTGAATGTTAGATATATATATATATGTATGTATGAGGTTGCCTCAATTTCAAGTTCAAGTTCAAGATTTATTAGAAATTTAACATAGCCCTTTGAGGCTCATGGGCCCATGGAGCATATTACATAACATAATTCACATTGCTAAATAGCTTTTTTTT
>JAHZNA010003914.1:0-11246 GCA_027743935.1 Sinodicranocentrus sp. ZH6 | reverse complement strand
ATGCATGTTCTCTTCCCCATTTCCCCCTTCTTACCCGGAGCGGAGCAGCGTCTTGCATCAAACTTTAGCTAAAAATGGTCAGACAACTGCAGACTTTTCGTGCTTCATTTTCCTCTCTTCAGTTTTCCCCAAGCATAACATTAGATACACATGTAGAAGTTGGAGCATTAGCAGCGTTGTACTTTTATTACACGAATATACAGATGATTATTGGCGAGTTATAAGTTATAAGGATTGGCTTGGAATATTATACAAAAAATGAATGTGCCCTTGTTATGACGTGCCATCTTAACTGGCACATCTGGAAATGGTAGTGAGAGGCTCTAATGGTTTTCTCCTATTTCCTATACACACTTTCTTTCCCCTTAAATACATGTTGTGCTGAATGGAAAGTCAGAAAGGGGAAGGATTTTTTTCTTCTTTTGTACATTTTTTCTTCTAGCTGCTGGCATGAGTTTCTACTTATTATTTCATTCCACTTGAGTTTTCCATATAAAAAGATTTTCATTTTTGCTTTGTTAGGAAAAATATAATGTCAGGAAGTATTATTGCCGAGTGTGGATTTCTTCATGGGAAACAATCCCTATAAAAACAAATACGTACGTTTTTTTATTCAGTCAGATAGAGACAAGTCAAAACTCTTCGACTTTGCTTTTGGCTAAGGAAATAACAAGAGAAAGAAAAAAAGTTTGCTTGGCTTTTGTCCTCAGTTCTTGGCTTCAGTTTGCTTGTCCCGTTTCCGACCCCGTATCAATACAAGAATAAATATACAAAGAAACTCTTCCTTTTTTATGCAATCCTTTGCCGTCACCACCATAACTGCGTTTTACTCAATACTTAATTTCCCCATCTAAAATCACCATCCTCTACGGTTATTGCAAAAGTATAAACAATGCAGTATACCTACCTACACATATCCAGAAAAAGGCGAATGTTGATTATGATGACGACATGGCCATATTTGATAGTCACATTGGCATTGCACAATGAGCAACCAAGAAGTTGAATCACTCAAACCTGCACATACTTACCTCCTTGCAACAGCCGTCAAATGAAAATATGCTGAGTTCGGGCCAAGGGAAACGACTAGAGAAAGTGGCTTTTATCAGAGAAACAATAAAAACGGGAAAAATGCAAGTGACCACGAAGAAGTTGGAATGAGAAGATGAGAAGGAAAAAAGTTTATTTTCTGGCTTAAGCAATCCATGTACATGAAACTTGCCTCTTGCTGAATACCAACCGAGAGTCAATGGAAAATGTGTACAACAATACGAAAACACTTCTGTAGCTGATGTGTCCGTTATTTCTTCAATATCCCTGTGAGCAAGTCGTTTTACTACTTTTCTACGACTGTATATACGGTCTGAGCAGTACGCTAAAATATGACTATGACCCGGGCCAACTCAAGTTCGGAATTGCTGACTAGAGATATATTACTGGTTATGCACCTCAACACATCAAGACCAATTCTCTTCTTTCCTTTTTATACTTCTTAAGCTGGTAAGATTCTTTAAGGAATAAATACATTATAGGGAAACCAATAATGACTTTGGTTTGTAGCTGTATAGTGACGTGACATAGTAGTTGTTCTATATATGTGTGCCTTTTTCTTATGTCCGTTTGAGAAGATGGATGAAATTGCATGAACCAACTTTCTTTGTATGGAGTATACAAGGTGGCGGAGTTTGGATAGGAGTTTCCCTCAAAATAAAATGTATCGCCACGGTTTTGACCTATAGATAAAATATAGTGGTGTTGTGTAACATTGTTTCTTTTTTTTACATGTGTGTGTATGTGTGCGTCTCATAATACCAGCAAACCACAAGTATCGAGAGTGGTTGTAAGCAAGAGCAAGTTTTTTCTCGTTTTTTATATTTTCTACCACTTTCACTCGTCCGCAAAGTTACAAGAGGATATTCAGAGGGAGAAATTGTATTCGCCATAGGGTTAGTTTTGTTAGAAGGAAAAGTAGAATAAGGACAAAGAAACGATGGAAGGACCCTAAAGTAGAAAAAAGTGGAATAAAACTGATCGTATTGCTGATCACGTCAATATCCAATTACACTCAATTACTGGTCCGCTCACTGCACACCAGTCACCAATACAACTTGTAAAAGTGAAGCACACCGTGAGAGACTGAGTGAGCTTTCATACTGGACTGGACACATTTCCCAAGATATGGGAATGATGGGATTTGAAGAAGGTCATAGTCATCATGAAAGTTGCCTTTTGCTACTCTCCTTTCCACTTCATGGTTCGAATTAACCAAGTATCATAATGTCCAAAGCATTGAACAATCAAAAAATGTTATGCATCCTATCCTGTTTTAATGGGATCCCTTCTTGAGTATCTAACGGAAGAGATATTTTTCCAGGAAAAGTTTTCAAGTCGCAATTTTAGATTGTCTTTAGATGTAATCTTCCTTTCAACCTACCCCATCATACATATATATATATGTATGTACTTGCGATATGCAGTAAATCTGGAGAATTTTATACGTGGCTTGATTTTAAAGTAGGTTTGTTTTCTTGATGATTGCGAAAGCGGAATGAGTAGCTGGGAGAGGAAGTAATAAAATGAAAGTGGAAAATCTTTACCTCGTTCATAGTGAAAGATGTAAAAGGACGGAAAGCTCATCCACCGTGATATTGAGTATAGTGTGCGATGAGTTGGTGAAATGAATAGATAAATTATGAAAGTACACTGGTTATCAATTATTGCCATGTCATGTATATTTAACCAGCTTGAGACAGGATCTTGATTGAATTAGGCTGAGCTGATCACTGGAATGGGCATTAGGCACATGTACATTTTCTCCCATCTAATTCTCTGCATGACTAAAACTATATTCATTTATAATGAAGTCGGAGACAGTCATCAGGATGATGCAGTTTGTGAAAAAACAGGATACCGCAAACTAATCAAGCAAACTATTCAACCAGCATCCCCGCGCTCATGGGTGAAAGCTAAGAATCTCATTTCATCTTGAGACGATATTAAATAGGAGAGGTGGATGTAGTATACACATAGCGAAACATTATGACACGTGTGGGAGAAAATGTGATTTGATGCAAAAGAGGAGAGGGGAAATTTAAGAGAAAAATGAAACCTCAGCAATTTCATCAACATGCTGTTGATGATGGGCGCATAGGATCACCAAAGTAAATCCGTTTGAGCCTACCTGGAATAAACAAAATCTAGAACGCAAAAGTTTTCCTGTCCTCTTGTCTCCTGATTTGATAGAGTTACCTAAAACTGTTGGGCTTGTGGAAGGAAACCAAACCCTTTTCTTATGATCTGTATTCCACTCGCTTTACATCTACCTATATCCTTTTACTTTTTGTCTCCGTTTCAGTTTATGATGAATGATTAGGTATAGTTTCAAGGAAGCACTAAAGTGATCCCTTTTTATCCTTGTATCACTTTACTATATTTTCTTTCTCTACAGCTCACGCTCACATTATTTTTACACAGACGTTTCTCTCCGAAAAGGATCAATCAACTTGAATTAGGCTTTAAATACAATAGGAGAAAATAAATGTGTACTTTTTTAGCAGAAAATGTGGACAAATTATTGTCAATTCGATTGCCAATTTTTATTTGAAATATGGACTATAAACATGTATAACTGACAATTTTGACGAAATTTCAGAATAAAAGTATATTTAACCCTGCAAGATTAAGTTCAGTCGCGAGTTTCCCCATTTGCAATCATTTATGTCAACGACCTACCTATACCCAATTAGGTACTTTTCACCAGTTTTATATATGCACATATTATAACTCACCTCATACCCAAAAGATTAGCTCATCCTATCCGACCCACAAGTCAGAACTTAAGAAGAAAAAAAAACGACTGTCACTTGTAGTCACATCGAGTTACAACTGACCAAGAAGTTTATACCGAAAGGCATCTCTCTTTCTGCTCATAGGTCGGAGCGCTTTTGTATTTAGTAGTTGTATCATGTCTCAAAAAAGAGTCCAAGCATCAAGCATGAGTAAGTTTGATATTATCGTGGTCAGGGAATCATCATGGTGCAAGAAAGAGATAGTGTTAAGTATATGTCCATAGTGAAGTACAAATGGTGGCACTAGTTGGCGGCTGGCGGATGAACCTAGGGAATCCTTGTGAAGTCAAGCAAGAAATATACCTAGCTCACGTCACCTTATAACTTACACGGTATTTACAAGGGAGATATGATGATGAAATATAATACGAGACCACCACATTTTCTTGCATTTATTCTCTTTTTTTCTCCCACACACACATACTTTTCTCTTTTCGCTTCAGACAAAGAATATATTAGATATATTGTATCGTCTTCTCAGAATAGGATGTATAATCCAGCAAGCAGAGAATCCGCGGAGAGAAAGGGAAATCAAAAAGAAAAAAACCGGAAAATGAAACGAAAGGAAAAGGAAGAAATGGGGAATGGGCCGATGTAATGCCACCATGCCTGAATGATAGGACCATGTCCAACATTCTTTGTGCCTCTGGAACAAGACACCTTTTACTTATTTCTCTACGATTTTTATATGAAGTCAGGACACAACATACAACTCTTGTTTGCACACTACCATATCCCATATGCGGACGACTGACAAGGCTCAATATGAACTAGGAATAAAACAAAATATCCATGGCCAGCAGCCGTGCACAAACGTTTTCCTCACATCGCTTCACGGCCAACACTGACATTTAACGAACTGAGAGTTAGTTAACGGACGAAAAGAGAAAGTATACGAAGAACAAAGTAGCATGTGTATCTTTCAACTAAGGCAACTTTTTCTTTTTAAAAAAGAAACAAAATTGGCTTATGCATGCATGCCTTATTTTACTTCCGCATCCTCTGTTTTTATTATTACTGGTGCACTGACTTGTCTCAATTCTAAAAAAAGGAAATCAAGAAAAGGATTTAACCTTGTGGAAAAAAACTTTTCTCTGCTTCTTGTATGTATCCGTATTTTTTCCCCTTTTCCATTTATTCTTCTTATTCTCCCATTTCGGTTTTTATCCTCTAATTCTTCTCAGATATATTTTAGACTCAACTTGTACAAATTCTTTGCATAAGACTATATCACTAAAAGTGATAGTTGGTGGTAATGGTATAGTCTTTAGTAGCATTAGCTACTTAGTTTGTATTATTTTTTTCAAGAGAACAAGAAAAAAATAACCCGGTTGGCGGTGGCGTTGCTTCTTTCCTTGGTGTTCGCCTGTCTAGCTTTGATTCTGACGTTATGTTGTACATTAGATTATTATATCTATCCGTATCCTTCACTTGTCGTCTTTCTCTTGTCCTGATCCAGAAACTCAAGTTCCTCTCATCTTTTTTCTCCTTCTTTTTCTTTCCTTGTCCTACACTTGGCATGGCTCTCAGCTCAGTAGAAAGAGGAGTGTGTGTGTGTGTGTGTGTGTGTATGTAGTATGTAAGTAAAGCAAAGAAAAACAGATGAGAATGAAATGGAATGAGAAGGAAACAGTAGTGAAGAACTTTACTCTTCTCCTCTTTCTTTTCTTTGACTGACTGAGTGAGTGTGTATGTCTTTAAGTTGTTTCTTGTCTTACAACTGTCAGATTCTTGTGAAGACGGAGATGAAGAAGACGAGAGAGGGAAAGCGAAACACACACACACAGAGAGAGAGAGAGATGGAAAAGAAGAGTATAGAAAAAACACTATTCTTTTCCGCCGTCTCCTTTCAATTCCGAGCCACACATTGTGTGAATGTACATAGAGGAAGAATATTGCTGCTTATTGCAACTTAAGTAAGTAGCAGACAGTCATAATACAAATATTCCTTTGGGATTTCCCTCTCTTCCACTCTTTACTTTTTCTCTCACTACGATTTCGTGAACAAGAACAATCATCAGGAGTAAGATAAACCTCTTGTGTCTTTGAGACATCGTCATCAGTAACATCATTCTTGTTTTCTCTACTTTACTACCTACACAAGTTTTTTCCCTACCTACATTAGGTCGTCGGTCGGTGCGTGTAGAATGAAGAGAGAAGACAACCATAATACACAAGGGTTACAACAAATGATATAAAATAAAATACCTGGAAAAAACTAAACAAAATGAAGACTAGATAAGAAAATATATTTTTAGACTTTTCCCTCAATGCCCATGCCATCAAGCCTTCCCACGAAGTGACTGTCATTTGTACATTTAATGTGTTAAGCAACGCCACAACAACTCAGATTTCTAGACCGGAACTTGTTCCCTACCACAAACCCCATTACTTGGTAAAGGAATCGATTCAGTTGATTGAATTAAGTTCGTTGTCAGCTCTGCCTCTCTACCTGATGTGATACATGTTTTACGCCTTACACAATACACACCCCTGCCTAAGTACACCCACGGAGAATCTGAGAATTCCTAGAAAAAAATTGGGATCTCCACAGTGGCATTTACCGAATTATACTGTGAGTAATGTGTGGATTACAATCCTAAAACAGAGGAAAAGTGTAAAAAGGGGACGTGAGCTGGGCAACTCCTTCCAATAATTTAAAATGCAAGCTATGCTGTGAGAAAGAAGATTGTAAAGAAATTTCGCAACTCTCTGGTATTATTGGCACGTCCCATCTTTGAACAGACTTGAAGAGCGATAAGGGAATGAATGAGAATGAACAATTCAGAAACTGCATATCCTTTTATTCCTTTTATACGAGGATTGTAGTAGACATATAGACAGTGGCGTGATGCAAATTTAGATTGAAATTTCATGCATACCCTCACTATTTGTAGTAGAAGCCATACGATGTGACAAAAAGGCACAGAGGTAAATGTGTTTTTTTCTTCTTAATGGTCCTCTAGTACTCGACGCTTCTCCATTGTTAACTACCTTCACATGAATAGCAAATTGCTAGAGAATGGTTAATGTTTTAAAGAATGGAGTGTAACACCAGGTACGTAAGACTGTCGAAGTGGTCGTTCCACCGCCATGTACAAACTCGGTTCATATGCATGAATGCAAACACGCGCTTCACTCTTAGCTCAAAGAAATCACCTATTTTCCCCAGAACTTTGTTCATTTCAAGGGGAGAAACGAAGCAGTTTTTGTAGTGTCATGTGAGCAGCTCTCCTCCATCAAGACCGTGAATATTCAAGCAAGAAGGAGAGAAAGTAATATAGTACACAGAAGGGAAGTGGTATAGCAGCTGTTGCTTTACTTCTTTTATACCTTACAGCGGAAAATTTGGTCCGTTTTACAGTGGTCGGGGAAGGAGGCTGATTGCAACACCAGTACCAATTCAAGGGAAACTCTGTACATTTCAAAATGTTCTCTATGCATCACATCATGTTCTGAGCAGAGATAAAGTTGGAGGTAGTATGTTGGCGGTAGTAGTGGTAGCAGTCGTCCTCGAAATTTTCTCTAGACTAGACTAGACAAGATCTCATCATTAAATTTTCATCAGGATTTGCAATCAACTCCTGCTCAGGCCTTACAGGCGGTATTTTCTTTACATGTGTTTAGTCGACAGATATATACAGTTGAAGTTGCTTTCTCGGGATCATTCAGCATTCCGCTGAGGTTCATAATGTGCCCCATGCACACATATCCCCATTATGTATTTCAGGTTTAAAACATATTGTTACGTTGTACACTATTGTTATACGCGTTATTCAGTGCAGTTATAGGTAGGAGCATGGAAACTGTCGGCTATGGAAAGCCGTCGTTTGGAAACATTTGCACAGAGTCCATGCCTCATAAATGTCAGAGAAATCCAACGGCAGGAAAAGAAAATGCATTCATCCCGTGTACAATGCGACATTCACTAATGAAATGTTAAAGGGATAGAAGCTGGAATTCTTGATGAAAACTAACAGAATTTAAGTGAGAAAGTGCTTTCTTCTTTTTTCTACAGTTGAAAAAGTTGAAACCGGTAGGGGGATTCCAATCTTCTATTTGACGTATTCTAGTTTGTATTGGCAAGGGCATTGCTTTGAAAATGTGCGTTATGAAGCAGTGGTGAAAAATCTAGGTGGAAGAGGTTTTTCCAATCCCTTGGGAATTTCCAGGGCCATAGTCGTAGAACTTACATTTGCTGAATATATGATTCTACTAGTATAAATTTTAAATGCATTCAGGTATCCGCATGGTGGTCGCATTCTAAACAAGCCAAAATTTTTGCAAGGTTTTTTTTTGTTGTCTTTCTGCCAATCAGCGCAACCTCATTAAGAAAATATTTAGAGGGATACTGGAGTCAAGTTTGCATATTATGGATCTCCACTGTAATGAGCTGAGTTTCAAATGCCGAGAGAATAAAAAGTAGCAAGAACTTAATGCAATGCCGACTATCCACCGAAGGCTTTAAAGGTTTCTATTTGTACAAGGCTTTATAAGGTATTTCAGGCATTTCACACTTCACAGCTTCCATTCCCACACACTGTCTAATTAGTCACTCACGGATCACGTTCTAATGGCAACTAACTAGAGCAATGGTTAAAAATGCGCATGTAGGAAAAGCAAGTACAAGCATATCCCTAGGTATTTCGTAACATTTCCACTAACCAAGTCCCCACAATCAGAAATTCCACAGAGACGATTTTACGACCGACCGGCATGTAATTTTCCTGCCTTATAATGTCATTATTATGCACGTTAAATTGCTAATACAACAACTACAACTTCTTCCTTCTCCTCCAATTTGTCGGAAACAGAGATGATTTTTTGAAGCGAGGACGAAAGTGTCCACAACCAGCCTGCTCTCGCTACCGCTGCATATTGAAATGGCTTTAATAGTTGCCACTTAGGTATTTTCTCCGTTCATAGTTTTTACAGGATAAATTCTTCCCTCCAACATACCAACATCCTGCGGTATTAAAGAGAAGTCCTGTGTAGGTACAAAATGGAAAATAATTTGGATACCGACCGAGTATTTATGCTTGAAACAAGTAAACTCAATATGCAATTAGAAGGTTTATGTGTTTTGCCTCGTCGACCGTTTCCATACTTTTACTAATATTCCCTGTCTAATTATGATTGTGTGTAGAAGTAGATGAGTATTGAATTCTAGAGTGGTGGAATAAATGCCGCGAGCTTACCTTTAACTCGTGCACATTCCTAATGACGGCATTACTGTGAGCACAAATTTCCACTACAATTCTACATTATATTATAATCGTTCGTAGTAAGACATACGAGAAGGAGATCCCAACACTTTCCATGTCGAATAGGAAAGTAGGAAATGTCGAAAGTATTACGATTGCTGCAATTACATCTTAAAACTCAAATCTTATCGAGTTTATACAAATGAAAACAATAATTATTGTCTGGTCTCTGAAACAGGGATATACTTCCTATGCTTTTCCTATAATAAATCTAGCTTTACATTAGCGTAGTAATATTTATCACTTACCCATCTAATAATTTATGTATAAAAAATTGATTACTACGAGCTGACACTTTTATAAGTTTAAGAACTTATGATAGACTAAAAGCCATAATTTGATTTTGATTTTTTAAAAAGTACAGTATTTTCAGTGCTTTATACTTTGTTAGTATCAGCCTCGAACTTATAGGAAAGTCTCAACCTGCCCCTACCATTTACCTTAACAAATGTAAATTGTCACAAGTCACAATACAACGAAAACAGATACCACATATAAGGATACCCAGTTGCCAATTAATTTGTATTTGCCTATATCATATCTATGTAATCAGTAATCAGTTTTAATTACGTTTTACATTATACCACTATCAATATGACAAAAGGATACATGCGAAGTTGATTAATACGAGCAACAATATTACTACTTCAACATTACTTCTCCCTCAATTCACTCCAGTACATTCAGCACTTGGATACACATACACAACTATGTACAATATGGATACACGTATCTCAACTAAATAGTAGAAGATAAGTTAGAACGATTGAATTGAGATCTATCTAACCTCTAAACTGATTGAAAAAATATTTCCACGTAATTTTTCAAAGTTTACACATCACTAAAAGATATATTATTCCTTGTTCTACGTCCATATGAACTTTCTTTCTAGCACTTATTAACGGCAGACGGCATCTGTAATACGTTGAAGGGGTAATGCGAAGCAGTCGATCGAAATATACCTAATCGAATGCGCAATCGACCTGCCTAACATGCACTATTTACTTACCAAATCCTTTGAAATGACTGTTTTCATACATCAGTGCTCTGGTGTGTTTGCCTTTTAAACCTTTTGTGTTTGAATTGTATGAAAGCTAGTGTAAGAAGTAGTTAGAAGATCTTTTTTTCATAATCCTCATGCACATAGCTCGTCGGTACTTTCTCCTAACTCCAAGTTTTTACCAAATGTCACCTTTATTTTGTATTTTTTTCTTTTTTACAGCGCTGTACGAACGAACAGGACCAACGTAGTCAGTGTGAGCTATTCCTACTGCCTTATCAATACAAATCCATTAAAATATAGGTTAATCACTGGCGCGGGCGACAAATGGGGTACTGACAAAGATATGCACCACAAGGCATGCTCGTAAAGCCCCGCACTGCACTAACAAATAAATGTTTAGAATATTTGTTTAAAGAATGCATCGGTCGGATGATAGATTTTTTTCCATTGTGACCTTTAACAAGGAAACTTAAGACTTTTTGCCCATCTTGGCTCTCATGTAACAAAATCAGAGATGTAGGATTTGTTAAAGCTAATATTCTAATTCGAAAAGAAGATCTATAGTTATTGGTTAAAATCCCTATAATTTCCATAACTTTATCACAAGTTGTGACTCGAGATTACTAATAATTATCCAAGACAGATCACATGCATACATTATCGCAGAAAAATAAAACGAGTCCCAAGTCGCAGGTGTACCGTCATCTCATAAGCACCTAGGGCACAATGATTTCTGTTAAATGTAATAGTATAAGTACTTATAAATCGTATTTTGGCATCAGTTTGTGGCTAATATTTTCTAAATTGAGTGTTTATTCTTTGTATTATTTGTAGTATGTATGAATACTTTTTGCGCGTAGTCGATTTGCGCATTGGCAAATAAACCGTTCTGTTTGCGTGGGTGTCAGAAATCAGAAACCCATGCTGTAGATCTGTGTAGAATCATTCACCATTTATAATCTTTTCTTTGCCAAATAATGATGCATCAAATTTTCTTCCGGGCTTATACGGGCTCGGGGAAACCAATCAGCAATGTTTTCCGGAATGTTATTTAAATGCAATGAGACGTTATATTGAAAACAAACATTTTACTAGAAAGACAGATAAAGACAACATTTTGGCCGCGCAAAA
>JAHZNA010003913.1:0-11205 GCA_027743935.1 Sinodicranocentrus sp. ZH6 | reverse complement strand
TGTCTTCCTATGGGAAGGCCAGTGGGGCAGCAAGCAGAGAAGGGTCCACGTTCCCCTGCCTTGGGTAATTCGTTAGCGAATTATCTGATGTCTCTGCAATAATATATCTGTTTGAATGTAATGTATATGCATGTACTTAAACCATATATGTGCTCTTTCTGCATTTATGATATGCAGACATGGCCCATGATACTTACAGTGTGATATAGATGTTTTTCACATGACATTTCGTAACTGCGGGCATGTGGTGCAGTGGTGTAAGAATCTAGACACAGTATTGCTGGCTTTGTATGAAATAGGTTCGATTCTCGGTCACGGTGCCGACGGCGCTCCTTTTTATTTCGAGTTTTTCAATTTTTGCTTTTACATTTACATTGTCCAACTTAATTAATTTAAATAAATGCACGCTTAGCGTGCAAGCTGGCTCACTAGTCACAGTAGGTAGCAGCTAAATAGACATATTACTAGATATGCATGTACCAGGAAATGTGTAGTGCATCATGTTTTCATATTTGTTGTTTTCAGCATGCAAGGGTATCGAGTTGAATGTTACGTGAATCTATATTCCAGTGTGCATTAACTTCAGTCAGCTACACTCTTATTCTGCATTCAAAGCTAATTATCCTTCACATCTGGTAAAAGGTTTGTCCTTCACTGGAGACGGGGTCACCAAAGGTCAACCTTTTCTTGTTTCTTACTTCATATTCAGCATACTTTCAGGCTTGAGTAAACATGAATAGGCTCGGGGAATGAATATACAAACAAGGAAATCAGAAGTAGACGCACATAACGTGAATGAAATGCTCTTTCTGTGGAGCAATAATGTCAGAAATAAAAACAAGCTCAGCGAAAAAATCCCAGCTTTATTTTTTACACTTCTGTAGTGTATATTATAAGTGTGCATGCTTGTGATAATATTTATGCATATTTTTGTTGGCTTATCTTTAAAAATGAAATAAAAATATTTTTTATTGTTTCAATATTTGTCAATTATTTGGCATGCTCATACTGACGTCATTACAGAGAAAAATTTTCCGCTGGAAGCTGCCAATCGTGAGGGATCAGTTATGTTTAAATGCCTTCAAATGTGACGATGAAATTGAGTCCACTACATGTTATGGCTATGAGCTTTACAATTGTGCAAGCCTGGGCAAAATACATGTATTTTAAATACAAAATGTATCGAAAATACAAAATACGTATTTTATATTTTGTATTTTACACCAAATATTTTCTGGCAAAGTATTTTGTATTTTGTATTTTGACACTCGTTCCCGAAAATGTATTTAAAATACAAAATACATTCCAAAATACTTTTTCCGGAAAAACGTTCATTCTTAGTACATGAAACTTGGCAAAACCAAAACGAAGTTGCAAAAATACATTGTGACAGACAAAGATTTGTCTAAAATGGCATTTAGAGAAGTCTTTCATCATACACATTATAAGCACGACGCATTGAACCTATAATATATGCGTTGCGAGTCTAAAACCTGACCAAGAATGTCAAATCTTTACGTCAGAAATTATTACCATCTTAAAAACTTTAAATTAGTGATAGTGGTAATGGATTTGCAATATATTTATTCATTTGAAAGATTATTTAGCTATGTTAAAAAATACTTGAAACTAGTCTGCTGGATGAAACTCGGAACTTTTGACTCATTTAAACGTTAAGTGAATTCTATGTATGGCAATTCCATGTAGAATACCTTTTTCAAGGTTAGGTAAATTCAGATTATGGGTAATTTTTCTGTTGTATTTTCAAAAAAGTATTTTGTATTTTAAATACAGTATTTTGTATTTTAGGTCAAAAGGAAAGTATTTGTATTTTGTATTTGTATTTTGGGAAAATTAGGAAATGTATTTTGTATTTGTATTTTGTATTTTGAAACAAAGTATTTTGCCCAGCCTTGCAATTGTGACAAACCAGAAACTGCTGTGTGAAGACGTACATGGCATAAGTACGAATTTTAGCCAGAAAGGCAAGGAATTAGAAACTCTCTGAAAATATGAAACTCTTAAATGAGTGATACAAAAAAGGAGAAGAATATATTTGTTTATCTCGGGATTTCAGTGAAAGTAGGGATTTTCCGGATTACAGAAAGGAAAGGAGATTTATTTTTAAGATTGGTTTTTTCCAGTCTGTGAAGGGGACAGAGAAAATATTATTTTCCCCTTCCGCAATAAAGTAGAAGCCAGAGTATAAAAACTATCAATTTTTTGAATGTTTATGATAATGATATCCACGTTAAGGATAAACTTGTCAGTTATTTTGTCCCGTTGTCCAAGTTTTTCTCAGTCAACCCCAATTTATTCCCAAGTTTGTGCAGCTTTGTTTTTGTGAAAATGGCCCAAAAGTCGTTTTTGTTGATTAATATTTGTCAAATATTCGGCATTTTTATTGTTCTTGTTGTCCTCACATAGATAAGTGTTTCCGCTGAATGCTGCACCGGAACTCGACTTTTGAAGGACAAGTGGAACACCTTGTTGTGCTCATGGAAAGTGTAATATATTCTGTTGTGGTTGCGAAGGCGAAGGTGGTATCCGAAATTTTAACGCCTTTTTGCATAAAATTAGAAATTGTTACAAGCATACAACTTCTTCTATATTTACTCTTAATTTTGTATTTCAGTCAGGTAGAGTTAGTGCAATGGATAAAGCATGCATCAAAATATTTTGTGTCCTAAATCAGGACCTTCCAGTCGTACCAACCTTTTTAGGATTAAAAATATTTTTAGCGTTAAAATTATATTTTTAAGCCTTGTTACTTCGTTTGATGGGAAAACGGTCGGTGAGTACTTGTTGAAACTTGAAAGCTGTTGGGAAGATTGTCCCAGGTCTGTAAATGAGACAATGGAAAGGATTACTTTTTATGTTTGTTTCCCAAGGTATTTTTTAGTGTATTTGAGCACTTGGTCCTCAAGTGACATGAAGATTTTCATGGATGAGGATAAAATGGGATTAGTTATCTTTAGTGTATTTCCATACTTTGCTGCAATACCGCTGTAAGACATGGAATGTTGTCGTCAGTCTGTGAAGGCGAAGGATTCTTTTGTTTGTCTCCGAAGTCTATGGCTGTTAAAAAGAACAAAAGAAGCTGAAAAACTTACAGCTTACATTACCATCCACCTGCAGAATGAAATAAGAAATAGAATTGTGCAGTGCAGTTGACAGTGAAAAGTGAACAAGCATCGGGCATAGACTGCCTCGTCCCGTTCTTAAACTTGACTGTATTTTGTGATTTTCAACTTGAGAAACTTTTGTTGCTCAAATATTCCCTACTAAAAATAAAAAACCTTAAAAATGGCTTGCCCACAGACAAACATTGCTATCAAAATTTTAAAATGTTGCAGCTGCAAGGAAATCCCGTGGACTGAGGTTTTTCAGTGTTCAAAAGGTCACTTGATTTGTGACAGTTGCTACTCCAAACTTCAACAATGTCCTACTCCTAAATTCAAAATTACACTTGCGAAAAAATCCAAAATTCCAAGTCCAATGGAAGATGTCCTCAATTCTCTGGAATTTAGTTGTCCCAACAAGGAACAAGGATGTAAAGAAAAACTTGCTAGGAAATCGATGACCAAGCATTTCGAAGAAAATTGTATTTACCGGTAATTACAAACTTTTGTACGTCCAATAAGATGTGATCCATTAATTTGTGACAAATAAAACATTATTTTATTTTTTATAGAAATGTCCAGCTCTGTAAACGAATTGGACTAAAGTGCAACTATTCAATTTCTCGTGATAAAATATTAGAGGCGGTCCAGCACTTCCAGAAAGAACATGGAGCATCACTTCAAGACTCCAGGGCTTTCACAATTTCTTTAAACGACGTCGCATCAAGGAATACCTGGCATCCTTCTCAGAACTTTATATGGTCTCCGGTAATCGTCCAAATGGAGAAAGGTTCTGGGGTATTTCTTATGTTTGGAAAAGTGGATGAGAATGAAAGAGCAATGCATATGAAAATCTGGTTTCTTGGCAATGAGTCATCGTTGAAAAGTCGTTGTAGCAATTTTCAAATGTGTTTGGATCCAGCTTCGGTAATTAATTATTGTAAACTAATGCAAATAAATATGATTTGAGTTAATTGCAGTTACAAGCGTGTTTTTTATCCAGAGTTCAAAACTGATTTGGTCAGAATTCCCAACTGGAATCTGGAATGGAGAGGATTTCCTGAAAGCAAAGTTTTTCAAAGTACCACTTCAGCTTTTGAAACAAAGGCTTCAGGTTAATGGGAGGATTTTGGTTAATGTGGTAATTAGCAAGCCTGGAGAAAATTTTAAGTTCCAGGATGGAGAAAAACGCATCATTCAAACTAACATTCATCAAATAGAATCAGGTTGGATGTTATAGTCAATAAATAGCTCTTGTACATTTGAAGCATAAATAATTTTTAAAAGCATTTTGTTTCAGATGAACCACGTGACTCACATGTATCCATGAAAGGTCCATTTCCTTCAGACTATGAATGCTATGGTTGCAAAAAGACCAACTTAGAAAGGATTTTATTCGTCTCAATCATTGGCAGATTTTACGTACTCTGCAGTTCCTGCATTGATTCGAAATATTTTTATGGCCATATTTACGCTGTGATTACATCCTCCCGACAAGAAAAAGTAATTCGAAAGTTGACTTACGACAAGAACGGAAAACGGGATATCCTTCTCTACGATAGAGGTATTGCACCATCCCTCCTTTTAATTTTTTTGATTGAGAAAAACTTGAGTCTTATAAAATATTAATAATCCAAGTGTCTTTGTAGTTCCATTAGGAATTACCATCGGACCAAAAGAAAGAAAACAAAAACCACGGTCTCAAGTTGTTGCTCGCAAGTCTACCGGAGGTTGTGCTCCAAGACGTACACCCCCACAAATTGTACCAAGACAATGTAACGGCTGCAAGTGTGACATTCCAAGCTATCCAAAAGATACCATAGTTCCAATAGATGTTGTGAATAAAAATGTCATAGTGTTAAATTCAAGTGAGGATGAGGAGGAAACATTTAAAAGCTACGAGGATAGTGAGGATGAGGAGGAAATAATTGAAAGCTACGAGGACAGTGAGGATGATGATGAAGAAGAAACAAGTTTTGATTGTGACGTTGACAAAGAGGGGACTAATGGGGAAAAGGATTATTTTTGTTATCTTAGAAGAAATGCGCAAAGTAGACAAAAAGTTTCCTACGTCTGCTTGGAATGTCACGGCTCGTTCATATGCAGTGATTGTGCGAGCTCTGGATGTCATTCAAAAAGTGGTCATATGCTCGCTTTGATTTATGAAGAAGAGCAATTATACCATTTTCAGTTGGATAGGGCAATGTAAGAAAAATTTAATTTAACAATGAGGATGAAAATAGGATTTAATTATTTCTATTTTTTATTTATTTATGCAGTTTACTAAGGAGTCTCATAAGCTTGACTAAGAAGACAATAGATGACTGACTACTATTCAAGGAAATGAATAAAGAGATGGTGCATTTTTAAAAAATCAATTTATTGTTTCAAATTATTAAATAAAATGAAATACTTTTTTAAATAAAATACTAAATCAAGTTTATTAACATTTAAGTTATTTAGAATGTATAATGTTGCAATCGCATGTAGCAGGATGACAAGCATAATTTTTGGAAATACATTTGACAGCTCGCAAATTGTTTACAAAATGCGATGGCCACTAGAGGTTGCGACAAAAAATCTTGGAAATGGTGTTCTTTCCTTCAATCACTGATACATTTTCGTGCTCGATACTCCATAGTTCTGTATTGGTTAAAAATATTGGTATGATAAAAATAACAAATTTATCAATATTAATTAAGCTGCTGCACATTTGGGAAAATTCTCAACACTAGATTTCTCATCATTAAATACATGAACTCATTGAAAACCCATAATTTATAATTTATCTTCATAGCCTTAGTCAAATCCGTCTTTTGTGACTTTTGCTTGAATAGTGGGAATGTAAAATGAGTGTATTTACTCGTTGCGTACTTTTTATTTGAATAGTTGACAATCTGGAGTGATCAAGTCAAGTTGGCAATGTTGGAAATTCTGAACAACAAATATGTTAATAATTGTACTCATTTTTTCCTTTAGTATTTCATATAAGTAGCCAATTTTTTTTACAAATTCTATGATACTAGCATAAGTATAATCGTTTTATTATCACTGGTCATCTCAAACTTTGAATTCCTTTTGGTCCAAAATATTAAATATTTGTCAAGTATTTCACAACTGGAAACCTGTTACTTGGTTTTACTGGAGAACTCTAGTGAGATTTAGCTGGAAGCTAAAATGTTGTCTGTTTAATCACGATTATTTTTTTTTACATTTTTTAGCCCACGCAATGTAATCAAACATAATTCCATTTTAATGCAATGCTTCCAGATTTAGTAATATGCAGCTACAAAAGGGACAAAATACAAATTCATTCTTGTCACGTTGGGTTTTCTATATTGAAAATCAATTATCTCTGTGTCGTCATTTAGTTACACAAATATAAATGAGAGTGGGACGTGTGAGATTCTCAAAACATCATTAGCTATCGGATGTTTAAAATAGGATGTCAAGAAAAATAATAATTTTCCCAACTTTATGGGGGAAAACGTCAATGGAAATAAAAATAAATTTAGGAGATAAGCTGTTTCAAATGGAAAGAACGTGACTGTAATCTGCTTCATTTATTTTGCATGAAGGTTGTGTTGTGAAGCATTGAGTTTTACGGACGGAAATAAATTTTGATGATAAAATGTGTAAAAAAGCTCCAGTGGGAAAATAATCTAGTTTACTTTTTATTTGTTTATTAAAACCTAAATCGAATATGAATATTTTCCTTCAAAAATTTTCCATTTTACATGCATTTCAGGGGTAAAATGAAATTTCAATTTGTTTTTCTTCTCATCGTCATCGCTTCAATGATGCTATGTCAGTCTCCAGAATTAGTATGATTGCTGGATATTTATTTTATTATTTTTTAAATGATACATACAAATACAACTTTCATTTCCAACTGTACTGTGTTTATAGAACGAATAAGACGAGACCAGGTTTCCGGTTGTGACTATGCTTGTTTTTCTGTCAATTATAGTAAATTGGCAAGGTGCTGCACGTCCAAAGGATACAATCAGGGATATTTTTGCAGTTATGGTTATGCGAATTGCTCATATTACCCTTCTGTTAAATGATTGGCTAACTGTAATTCTGGAATCCGGAATTCCTTCTGTGCTGGAACTGATCTAATCAATTATTCTGAAAATATGTACTGCCACGTTATTTTCCAAATTATTCACAATTTTACTCCAAACAAAATAAAATTTATCAATATTATTCAACCCAGAATGCATTCTACATGACATGATACACATAAATTGATGGAGATGAATT
Source organism: Sinodicranocentrus sp. ZH6 (assembly GCA_027743935.1). Classification (NCBI taxonomy): domain Eukaryota; kingdom Metazoa; phylum Arthropoda; class Collembola; order Entomobryomorpha; family Entomobryidae; genus Sinodicranocentrus; species Sinodicranocentrus sp. ZH6. The sequence goes on along the minus strand of JAHZNA010003913.1, from coordinate 3,817 downwards.
TGAACACCTACAACCTAACTATTTATCCCTCAAGTATTTGTTTTATAAGATAAACGTGACAAATATTAGTTCGCTTTAAAATACATTTAAAAAATGCATGCTAATATTTACTAACACATGACGAGATGCTTTATGAGATGAGATATTTGTTTGGAGAAGATAATGCATACCCAATTTGACATGCTTATATTTACAGTTCATGGTTTTAACTTCACCATGGAGCATTGTGGAAAACGCATTGAACGTTTAATGTTTTTTTTTGTGAAATGTGATAACTCACATATATATGTAGATAGAATTGTGTTTGAATGCAAATCCTTTTGACTTTTGTTGAAGATATCTGAGCTGAATATAAAAATCAGGTTTTTTAAGTAAGGAAAATCTATAATTTGTGAATTATTTTGTTTGTAATCCAGGCTCTCAAGTTAAAGAAAGGTTTTCACGGGAATCCCAGTATTTTTTACCGTAATTTAAAGTTAAGTACTTTAATAAATGAATGAGAGAATTCGTAGAAAATGGTTTACAAACTTTTTGAAGAGTCAAAAGAAACCTTAATGCGTACATAAGAAAATAGAATAAGCCTCTTATTTATTCTCAGTTGGTTGTCAAAAAAAGGTATTTTTTGGTGTAAAGGGAAAAAACATTAAAAAAAGATTAAAAGGGATATAATATTTTGATGGATATGATCACAAGGGAGAAACTTGTCTGTGGCATTTGGATAAGAAAACATTGTATAAAAGCTCAGAACAAGACATACTAGAAGACACATTTCCAATTCTGAACTGAAAACTAGTCCAACTCACATTTTCTCAAGAATCTACAAAAAATACCTTTTAAAGATATTTCAGGGGCAAAATGAAATTTCAATTTGTTTTTCTTCTCCTTGTCATCGCTCCTATGGTGCTGTCAGCCACAACAGGGTCGAGTAAGCTCGTAGATCGCCAACCCCGAGAATATGTTGGCGCATGTAACACAAAGTGTGCAACCATAAGCAGCTGTTGCTCCGGGCGTGGCTATGATAACGGTGGTTTTTGTAGTGGAGGCTATGCATATTGCAATTCTTCAAATTCTAATCCAGGAGAAGGCTAAAATATTATATTCCAAATTCCAAGACATACTTGTTTATACTTGTTCCTCTATTTCATCGACTTTTTTGAAGCATAAACCCTTCATACCTTTAAATAAAATTCGATTTAATCTTTGTACAACAGGTAGTGACTTTACAAAGTTAGATTTTCATTACACAGTATAACAACGTGCCACACACCAGACTCAATCCGAGAGAGACCCAAATTATCAAGAAAATTAACTCATCGTTCTTGCTTGACGTCTCTGTTTGAGGTGATATGCCTACAAGATTTAGATAAACTGTTATAATGGTCATTAGTCATATATTGAATACTTATGTGTATGGTTTTTATTTTTCGATGTAAATTACGTTTAACGACATCCACATATATTCTCTTTTCCTGCCTTCCACTCTAGTTCATAGCGATGCATTTATACCAACCAGCCTGTTCATATCATAAGTCACATTTTCCAATACAGGCATATGCTTGTCCAACGCATAATATATTCAATGTCTGAGAGACGGGACCAGAATGAAAAATATTTTCATAATAATCACTCAATTTCCTATGAATGATAATAAATTCATAGTATTTCAACGCACAAATGAATTTACACTAGATGGTGAAGTGATCAAAAATTTCAACTACACAAATTGTAAATTTTATCATTATTGTACCAAAGTTAAATAAAAGAATAAAAGTTAATTATTTAAAAGTTTTTAGCTGAATAAATTGCTACCTGGACGGGCTCACTCTTCCTTCTGACATGCATATCCTCCGTTTCCCAATCTATAAAATACTCTTCCCTACTTAAAATCTTTGCCTTTGTCCAACAAGGATCGTCTTATTGTCAGGAAACTCGGAAAATATCGAAAGTGCCTCATATGCAACTAATCGGTTCCCAATCAAGCTTGTTTTTGCTTCATCAGTGAAATACGATAAAGCCTAAGCTTTCTTTTGGGAAGGAATGAGTGATAAATGTCAGTGTCACTTCATGTACATGTCAGTCTTGTCGCAAACTCACGCAGCTTGTAAGTGAAGGAAATTGACATGCGTGACATTTTAACATAATTCTGTTCCGTAAAGAAGGAAGCTAAAATTAATTTCTGTCCTGTCATTTTAAGCCTCCATTTATTTTATTTTAAAGCATTTCAGTTCAAATTTCTCTTAGCATTCTTTATTTGTCTCTATCGAACAAAAATTTTGCTGTCGAATTTATTCCCCAGATAGTTATATCTTGTTGCTTGCTCACATTTTTTGAATGTCTCGATTTTTAGGTCGTTAGAAATATGAGGACCATCCTAAATTTCATGGAGAGCGTTAAAACATTTGGGACAAGTTTTAACTTATTTTTCGAGTGTTTAAACGATTTAATCGATCTTAAACTGTACGAAATTATTATTGGAAAAATTGAACTACTTTTTATTTTGAAGGCTTAACCTTGACGAATGCATTGATATGATTTTAACATTTTTAATCTCATTTTACTTATGCCATTTATTTACAATTTATTCCAGTCAAAACATAAGTTGTAAAACACTTTATTCTTTTCTCATTCTCTTCAACTTAATCATGTAAGTGGTTAATGCTTGGGTCAAACTCACACTCGAGACAGAGCATTTTAGGAGATATTCATTTGGTCTAGTCATGTTATTCATGTTGACTAAAATATGGGACAAAACGAAAGGAAAAATGAAATTTAAAAACCTGACTTTATACACATGTATATGTATAGCATTATGCTTCGTATCGAAATCAACGACTCTTCTCTTGACAATACATATTTATTACATATTTTTTGCTACTTTCAACATTACATGCAAAAGCCATTTACTAGTAACACGATTTCTCTTAAAATTCCACCAGTACCCTCAAACTTTCTATATTAAAAATCTTGAACTTGTTAAGAAAATTACTCCCCCTAAAGTAAACGCTCCCCATTAAACAATGTTTTTTTGAAATCTTTCTATTTTGAATTTTGTTGCTCTTCAACTTCTCCCAAATACAGTCAAGTCACCACACAACGGACTAGTAGGACTAGTAGTAGTTTGTGCAATGGACTAGTAGGTTTTAAAAAATAAGTGCCGCTACAGAATGGTTACTCCCTTCTGAACTACTAGTTTACTAAAGCCTAATGCCAAACTACGAGTTTCACAATGGAAACCAAACGACTAAGTTTCTTTTAACACTTTTCAATCCTTTTTCAATCCACCCAACAAAAGCAAATTAACGATTTGGACAATCACAAAGCTTTCCATGTTGAGAGGAGTCAATCGTTCGAGATAATTACTTTCCCCGAAGTAAATCCGTAAAACAGGGGTTGACTTTCGAAATTTTTGAAACCACTTGCTCCTCATGAGGACAGTATTCCGTTTCATTTCCTGCGTAACCTTTGTTGACAATGTGTGTAGCTCCGCGAAAGCTGTAAATATGACCATAGCTGCAATCGCAGTTGCCCATGCAACGTAAAAGTAGAGAATATTCAGAAATATGTGGTTGCTTTCTTTGAAATTTCCACCTCCAAACACCTGGATTGTATTGTAAATGCAGATGATTTGGCAAACCATCATTGTTATCATGAAGATCACCAAAGCCAACTTGGAGTAAAATTCCCGAAACAAAATAGCAATGATTTGAAGTTGGCGGAATAGAGTAGCCCGGTTTCTGATTTTACTTTCAGAATATTCAGTTATTTCCAATATTTTTCTGAAATAAGTCAATCCATATCAATCGCAAGTAATGTTGAG
>JAHZNA010003912.1:0-46299 GCA_027743935.1 Sinodicranocentrus sp. ZH6 | reverse complement strand
TATCTATTTAAATCCTTTAAATTAAGGTGATTACCACCTTTCATGTTCTTGAATGGTTAGTGGAGCGTTCAAATTTTTAAATGACCTATGGTCGCTCATAAATGGCATCGAAGTAAACGTTAAAAGACAATTCCCATGTAATTATCTTGGATTTTAATTAATTATTGGTCTGTACTTCAATTTAAACATCAAATATTCCTCTCATGTTGACATTATAAATCTATCAGTAGATTATGCCGTATTATGTACCCTCCCCTCCCGAAGCGAAGCGAGGGGCTCTACTAGTAGGATGATAGTGGTAGGTAGAAAGACGCCTCAATCGGCAAGACCCCTGCCGCAGGAGTCTTGGTAAACTGCCTCAAACGTCAATTACTACCAGTTTACTTCAGCTTATTTTACTAGTAGTGGCAATAATCATAATAATGATAATAATAAGGATCTCTACAATGGCTATGACTGAGTGGGTGAGCAAGTGAGTGTTGCAGGAGAAACAGCTGAAAAAAGTCACGGTTGTTGTTTTAGCGATATATTTCGCCGTGCAAGTCTTACCTCCAAACTGCCTACCTACACATACACACTGAAAATTTGAAATGAGACAAGTGAGAAGCTATTAAAAACACTGCGAACACCATAATCACAGTCAGGCCAGTCTTTTAACGAGTTTTTCTGCCTGAAAAACGTACCTAATAGTGGAGGATTTATTGCAATAATTTATTACAGAATGCCGACGATAACTTCATAAACGGATTATAGTATAGAGAAAGAACTACATGGAGTGGAATCGGAATATTACTATATACTCCCAGATCCTTGTATATTATTACTTATTATATCTGTTTTATGATGTCGTCGTGATGAACGCCAAATGTGCATTGGATGAGAAGGAGCGTCGTCGGGGAACTCGAAGAAAAAATCCTAGCTTTCAGGGCGGCCAAACCTGACCACGTTTTTTGTAAGGGCTGCCGTGTGTTTTTTAATGCAGTCATGTTAACAATAATAATTATTTTATGCAGATACGACCATGTAGTGGCAGTTGTGATAATAAAATGATAAAATTATAATTGACGTATACAATCACTGCTAAAATAAGACATTATGTGGATGATTATTTACCTCGAATACATTGAAAGTGTTGCTTTGAATTCATTACCTTTATGGACATAACACGCAACCCTGTAAATCCTTCGTCTGTCGCATTACTAATAAAACATCACTTACCGTTTGATTATGCTGAATTACACAGAGTGGAAAGAAAAAAATATAATGGAAAATCATAACTATAGTATTACAACTGATAATTTTCCTCCATTATGGTATGTAGCTATCTATACTATAGCTTTCGATAATGGTTTATGTTCGTAATTTTGATATTGAAACGTTGTCTTTTACGAATGAATCGAGGTATAATGTAAGACATCATCATTTTTGCGTGAAGTATATCTTAATGTATGTTCCTGTTCCTGGATTAGCACATCCAATTAAAAGGTAATTTGCTCTGCTATATGAATATGGCAATTTTATACACATGTTTATAGCTGCACATTGTCTTCTTCTCGGTAGGTAAATGATTTTTATGATTAACTCTAAAGATTGAAACAAGCATTTACATGAGGTCGTAGAAAATACATGAAACATTATTTTACTTAATCTACGAGCCAAAGAGTTAAGCCACATATTTTCCTTTCTGTTCGACTTTATGGCTAATTACCATAATGGCATTTTGGTGTTGGAAAATTGAGCACTCAAAAATTTCCGTCACGCTTTTACACTACTTCGTGATCAAGCCTTTTGAGGACAGAGCTGTTTGCAAAAGTGGATAATGCATCTTGGGATGGGAACTGATGCTTCCTATGGAGCACATTTGCATATTTCTTGTTATATATTACTTATGAGCTAATTATCTCATAATCTCATGACTTTAGAAATGCTGTGGTTGATAATGCAAACTTTCATTGTTGAAATCGATTGGATTTTCTTTTGTTATATGCTAAAGTGCTTTCATGAAATCATCTACCTTTTTCTCTAAAATATAACTATTACTGTATAGCTTGTCATAAGGAAACATCACCCCATTTCTACAACCGAGTCAGGCGCTGTATAATACATATATAGTTTGAACTAGAGGCTTTAAGATCATTACAAATTACAATAAAGATGCATTACTTTTGTTTAAGAGTAATTAGCACATAAAATCGCATAGTATAAGGCGATAAGGAAAACATCATGAACATTACTAATCATAAAAGAAGTTTATAATGAATATTTTTTAAAGAATATTTGTAAAACTAACGTTTTAATGCATAAACCCCCATTGAAAAAATGGTCGAGATTTGCTTTCCGACTGTGCAGTATATATTATACGGACAGTGTTATGTTAGGCCATTGAATGGGTTTCTTTAAAATAATAGGCTTTTAACAGTTTGAAACTGGCAGTGTATCATAAAAACATTCGTCGTTTTATCCCATATTTGTTCATTGTTACCATTATCAATTGTTGACGATTTTGCTAAATTATTAGATACAGGAGGGAATCTTTCTTTTGCACAGCTTTTAATCCCGTTTAACTTGAGCTATAACAATCCCTGTCTCAGAGAGGCGGAATTAGTGAAAGTTAATCATGAAAATCTCTGGCGCAAGAGCTTCCCGTGTTTCAGCGCTTTTTTACATTATCCTCAATTAACGCTCTAAATCCTTAGAAATATTTCATGGACAAAGCGATCTATGCTTCAAGCAAGTAGGTAGCCTGGTGGAAATTTCAGATAAATAAATATCTGGCTTTCCATGAAGTTGCTAGTGACTGGCAAACATGCCGCATAAATTGATCGTATGTACATTAAACCGGTAAGATGAAAGAAGAATAAAATATGTAGATATTGATATGAAAATTATGACAGGAGTATCCGTAATAGCAGGAGCGTCTTATGATTAAAGAGAAGATGGTGAGAGCAATTGGTTTGTTCACTTTACATTGGTTGATTTCCCGATGGAAGATATTTCAAGAGAGATGTTGTTTTTTAAGAAGTCGGCATCTTCAACTCACACGTTACACAAAGGTAAATGCGACCGCATGCATGAAGTACCGACAGTGTTTTCCTTCTCAACATCGGCAGAGATTGTAGAGGGGGGAATGAAAAAAGGTGAGAGGATGGACCATTGGCGGCGTCGGCGGCGAGGTCGATTTAAGGCATTGTTGTGTGAAGATAACTAGTGTAACCATCATCAACAATCAGCATCCTTTTTAATCCTCTCGAAAATGAAGTCATTTTCGCCACCCACAAGAAAATTTGAGATTGCCAGCAGGCAAACCACACAAATTTCAAATATTCCCCTCTAGGCACCCATTGTTCTTTCTTGTAACTTTTTATCATCATCGTCATCATAGTCTACCATACATATTTTCCCGTGTTGCATCTCTCACTAGACGTGATGAATGTTAAGCCTCCCGGTTTTCATATCTAGAAAAACATGCTCAAGTTCCATTACCTCCATGAGTGCGAGCAACTTGCTTGCAATTTTATGCGTAATTATTTCCTCACTATGAGATGCCAGTTTTCTAATCATTTCAAATTTTACGTGGCCAGCTATGCAGAATAATTTATATCATTCCTCTCCCAAACTTACAATTAATATGTGAAACAAACGGACAACTTTTTCATCCGTCTTTTTTGGATCTAGCAATTTTAAGCCTTATTGTTGGATATTCATAAAAGATAACGCATATATGTGTATACAATATTTTACATCCTTTTGATTGATGCCAAGCATGGAGAATTAAAATCGGCTATTCAATCCTTAGTTTTTGCTGATATTTACTTAAATGAATCCTAACTTTCATCACTAATAATAACTATATGGTAAAATATAAGGTATAACCTTAAATGCACAAAATTATAATCACAGAGTCGTATAAGCAGTTTAAATTTAAATCCATGCTCAGGGAAATTTTCAGTGTTAACTTACAGACATTCCACGTTATGGTAATGATGATTCCTTTCTTTCTCTGCAATACATAGAATTCCACTGATTTGTATATTAACATGTGCGCTAGTTTCTATAACTTACAGCGTAGGTAGAAACTTTTCACTGTGAACACAACGGACCTCTAGATTCTCCTTACGAAAACATATCAGTCCCTACAAATCCCTCTTTTGTATACCAACTCACCTCCAAGCCTAGAGGGTGCTTACTCCTTTGTCTATTTTACTGTGCTCTGAACAAACTTCGAATTACGATACTCTGTGTGCATTTCTCTATTCGTCAACTAAACAGTTTTCTGCGTTTATCTTTGAACTATTTAATGTGCTACTTCATTGTTTAAGCTAGTAACTTATAGGTGAGGGAGTATCCAAGTCTTACAAAGAGGGGGAGGGGGTTGTCAAAAAAGTCGATATTTTAATCACGTTTTAAATGAATGCTCCCTGACTAGTGCCTTTTCAAGGTAGAAGCATAATTTAACATTGAAAATCCTTTCTCGACAATAAATTAAAATTAAACCTGAACTGCTCAGAATTTTAAACATGCAGCATATTAGTACACTTCCGGTATCACGGTCACTACTCTTTTATGCTTCCAATCGGTCGGTCACAAACACAAATTTACAGAGAAAATCTATGAAGAATCTACGCCTGTACTCATTACCATACACACCGTTCTTATATGTTGACTACAGTGCATTCTAGTGGCACTTTAGTAAACTAACTATTACAAGAACTTCGCCGTTCGTCTTAATCGGCTTTAGGTTCAATAGATGGCATAGTGTAGCTCAATGTCTTTTTATCGCACTCCGTTCGGCTTTCTCCGCAATATATGTTGTATGTAGGTAAGGTAAATGTTCGATTAATTTTTTTAAAAAGTTTCATCGTAATTTTAATGAAGTTCTTTGGTTGTTTGATATCTTTAATATGTTCTGCTATTAATGAAGTCCTGTGCCATTTTAACGATAATGTAAACGTGAAAATTGTTCAAATAAGTAACTAAATAATGACATCATATAAAATAACTCGCTCTAATTAAAAAGTTGAATGGATTGGTGGATTTATAGTTTGTAAAAAAGCTTAATATTTGGCTGTTTTATCGGTCATGCTGTTTAAATATTTTTACAAAAAACAATTTTAATACGAAAGAAGAAGAAAAATACAGGTGTAGTTAACCCAGAGTAATTATTTAAAATTAAAATGAATGATATTCAAAAGGTAAAGGAGTAGGTTGAGTTTAATATTTTCTGATATTGCTATAATCGAATTACTAATTTGAATACGCGCATCGAAAGCCGTGAAAACTCTAATGCTAATTGTAAGTAAATGAACTATATGAACTTGAACTGTCCTAAACTTATGATCCCAGTCGATTTAAGTTTACATCACCAGATAGGGAGTTAATGTGACTGACCTAGGATTTGGCTTGTAATTACTTGGTCCACTTAAATAAAGGATGTGACTCACACAGAGTGCGAAAACTTGTCTAGACAATGTGTTCAAGCCCTTCAGCAATTGTATATCGTACAATAGTAACGTAATGGTCTCTCTATGAATGAAACTTCGACCTTTTTGAAGGTTCCCCATGAAATAAATGTAAGGTATCTATCATCATCATCACACCATTCATTCATGAGGATATGTTGCAGTAAGACAATGCATTTGTAGCGGTTTGATAAAATGTAACTATTATTATGACTAACCTATGTAATCGTTACCTTTGACCAAGGGATTACCTATTGTTATCTCCAGCACATCATATAAAGTAAGTTTAGGGTAATATTTTGGTAATTGGCATAGAGCTTCCAATTATGTGGACACCGACGCGGCTTTACATTTGTTTTGCAAGTAACTTTTTCACTCGTAAAATGCTTCTAATGTCGTAAAAGGCAAGGTTTGTTGCAGCTCTTCCTATTGATTTTTTGTCTAGTCCTGGATGATAACTGCAGTCAAAATAGCAGTTTACGAGGTACTTACTTTAATTGCTTTAAACATCATGTAATAAGTCTAGACTGACCGTATCCAAAATTATTGTCTTCCGGTGGTGGTGAAAAAATCTATGAATGGAAAGATTTGAGTGGTCCACATCTCATCATCAAAGTGTGTAGTTTGTAGTGTAAGAAACGAAAATGGTATGCTTGAACAGAGAATGATATTGTGACTCCCCTGAATAACAGATTTTCACATAAAAAAAGTGGAAGATGCGATCGTCGCGTGTGTACATTGTGTGTTTTACCTGTTTTTATGAACGGGGAATCAGAAGGATAAATTGTTCTGCGGATAATATCAGTTGCATTGGTGTACCTTTTCTTTTCCCTCTCTGCATCTGTGTAGTTTTACAGTAATGCACAGAATGAATGAATCATGAATCAACGAGTCTTTGGTACTCAAACAAGCCGAAAACTACCCATAGGTAAGTATGATTTCTTCGGTATGCTTTACGATTTTAAACTTAAATAAATGTGGTGTTTGATGAAACCAAAAATGAAAAATAATTTACCTCAATGTCATGAAACCCAAGCGTTTTAATTTAATTGTAAAATTTATGTATCGGTACTAATGAGATAGATACAACGTATTTGATGCTTTAAGAAACCCCAGTTTCGTTGCATGATGCGTATACATACCCGAAGCTTGTTTAATATATATTGTGCTTTTATTACATGATTTTACGATATCGCTTAAATGCTTATACACTGTTATTTTTTAAAGTCACTAGTCACAAGGATATGAATTAAATATTTTTGATTGTACATAATTAGCTACAACTCTTTTTACATATCTACATTAAATATATACAAATAAACTCGACATGTACAAGAAGTTATTAGACAGTAAATTATGATTAATTGCAACATGAATAAAATAATAAAATGCACACACTTGATTTGTCAATACATAAAAGTGATTTTTTAAATATTTCTATGCTAAGTAGATATACAGTATTATAACCAATGGAATTTTATAATTCTGTCGAAATTACAAGCGCTTTTATCAATCGCAATCGTAACGACGATAATCGTACACAAATCAGAATATTTTGTGTTTTGTGTGTGATAACAATGAGCGAATATCCAGTAAATATTGAATGCTCATTGTTAAGATAATTATAACCATCCTTGTTCGTTGTACACAGTTCCAAGTTAGTTTAGGACATGAGCATAGGTAACAGGCTAAACCACCGATTAACATCTTAAATGTTTAAGTTATTTTTGACATAAATATTTTAAAAATTTGCATAAAGTACGCGTTTGCAACCTCACAGCAGTACAATAATGGAGATTTTATCTATAGGATTTACATAATTAAGTAACATTAAACACTATTTCTTTATACTACTATATTGTTATTACACTACTATACTGCAAGACTTTAAAAATCAAGACGGGAATTAATTAATTAAACTCGTTCACACTTTAAGAATCAACATTTAATTCAAAATCTAAACGGTAACAAGCGAAAAAGATGGTGTTTGTAATAAAGCAATGCTTTCTTCCTGCACAGTAGTGTACAGTGCACGTAACTCACGCAGCATTTAAAGACAGCAAAATTTTCTCTTTATAAAGCGATACATCGCCATTACTTTTGCCAGGTAAAGATCAGCATGTAATTTGCAAGTATTTCACATCCGGTGATGATCGATTGGGTGACAACTGAGACTCCACTGCTTGTGCTGCTGATAGAGCTCCTACCCCTGCTGGATGTGGTGGCGGTGGCTGAACCCAGCCAGTACGTGGTCCAGGTGGTCCTCCGTCCGACGAATAGACGTTCTTCGAAAGCGCTTCCGCTTGCAGAGAGATCATGAGACGTGAAGCTGCTTGTCTTTCTGCTTCTCTTTCCTCAGCCGTTTGTCTCCTAAAAATAACAACAAAAAACCAGAATGATCACCATGTAATCTTTGAGAGCACATACATAGTTAGCTTTTCATCTTAATTTGTCACGATTATTCATATAATACTGAGTATACGAACATCATTCACTTAAACCTAACTGATGACAAGTAGGAATTTGAAATAAAGTTGCGAGCATAAAATATATCTCAAAACAAAGATGTCTAGCAACTTGCTGACACAAAGTTTGTTTAGTATGTGTATGGAATATCCAACTCCCGACGAAATCGTGAATATAATTTAATGGCTCAATGCAGCCGATGAAAAAAAGCAGAGAGGAAGAGCGAGCAATTGTTTCTGGTTGACAGGTCTCTGTTTCATAAGAACATGCCACACAACAAGCAGCCGTACACCTGGAACAATACTAAATACGCTCTATACAGCAGTTTATTTTCCCCAACGATTGATGAGGTAATAATGCGTAGATGGCAAAAATGATTGATAGCTTTTTGAAGAGCTTCTCTTGAGCATGTATTGTGGAAGAGAAGCCGATAATGTGATTTGATAGTTATGTAGTGTTCAGTGGCGTGGCTGCTGTCGTAACATAGCCTGCAACACTTATCTCACAAGAACAAGGAGTAGTCGAATAAGTCGTGGCTAGGAGGTACGTACATTGTTAATGATACCCTAACCAACATCGGCTAATTTTTTATGCAGCTGTATTACAATCCATGTTTTTTCTCCACTTTTACGCCTTATTTAAACCCTTTCCAGTGAAACGATTGTAAGGCGAATGTGAACAGCTATGCATGCAGATATAATGACACTCAAGAGGAAGATAAGTATAGTAACTGCTTCGATGTGTGCTTTATTGTTCAAAGTGATGATGATTTTTGTAAGTTTCCCCTGAAATTCAGGTTAGAGGTATCATATAATTTCGTGAAGACGGGGTTGGAATTGTGTTTTCGATGCTCCCCTCATGATTTGCTTCTAAATGTCTGGACGTAGGCAGTTATATTTGATATAATGTGTCGGCAGCTACACCAGAATATTAGTTCTCCACCCACCTTGTTCACTTTTCGTGAGGCTTCATCATTCGGTTCGGTTGCTCTCACTTCAACTTCTACGACCTGTGTATTTTTTTCTACTTGTTCACTGAACTGAAGGCCAGTAGCGCATTGAATGGCTATTGCTTTGATTCAATTCTTTGAACCTGTTCTAGTTGAAATAATGTAATGCTGAGTTTTTTTATTCCTTTATAACAAATCCTTCTGTATAATGGTCAAAAATGCTTTGTATTGTTTTAGTTTAATTGCGAATTTCTAAACCCACAATAATTGACGGATTCTCATAATCTTGTGAAACACTGCGGATTCTATAACAATCGAAACTCCATAGTCTGAAGAGTACGTGCTCTACGAATGAAAAATGCTGTTGGCATATAACCTTGAACAATAAATTATATGCCTTTTCCTCACCAAACACTCCAGAACACAAAAATACGGCAAGACATGATCTTTGGTTTGCATCCTACGGTTTTCTACATTTTACAGAGAATTTTCTGCTCAGCATTTTGTCGTCGCCTGCACATTTTTCTCTTCTAATACGAAAATAAATAGCATGAAGGGAATAAAAATTCGTTCTATATATATTGCAACAAAAGTCCAGTTTAGAGGGTTACATTACTAATAACTTGTGAATTTTTGAAGAAGCTAACCTACCTTTGCAGATTTATCTTAATCTTTGCCGTTCATTAAAACTCTTTTCCGAAGAAATCCAATGAACAATTATTATTCATAATTACCACAACTTGAATTATGTTAATCATGAGTAGCAAAACGATCCTATTATATTACTTTCCTTTTTTAACAGAGCTACATTGTTGTTATTGCTTAAAGCCGGGTTTGTGTTTAACTCGACCAAGTGGGAGCATTTCAGTTTATTCATTTTATACATATAGCTATGTGGAGAGTAAAAAATCAATACAAACTGAATTTAGTATCATTATTTTTACAAAGGGTGATTATTTCGTGAAGTATTTTTCACCGCACTGAATAAATTTTCAACATGTAGAACCATACCTAAGTATTTGTGCTACACACTGTGCTGTGCTTCCCTACTATTAGTACTTGCGATTAGTACACATAAAATAATCAACCTTATGGAATAAAATAAAAAACTAAACAAGTAATTATTTGAACATTACATGTAAATCATGTATGAAAGGTAGATTTGAAATTGAAATGCTCATAATGACATGCCTAGTAGCCCAGCCTACAGTCCATGTACATTAACACATTCATATGATTACAGCACAGCGATTACTACACAGCCATTCGCCACCCATTTCTAATGAACTGTTTAAAATTTAATGTCTCATGAACTAAATATAAATTCTTGTAAACTAACAGACGTAATGGTTGGCGGACTGGTTAAAAAATAACATACATTACAAAAATTACATGTCCGCTCTCATAAACTTTCTTGTTTTCAATGTTGCCAGCGTATTCCTTAGTAATCATAAACGGGGCAGACCATTTCCTTTTGGTTTTCTTGTTCTCAATCCATTTTTTGCATGACAGTTTGGTGGACTAACCCCTTTCTTAACAAAACACCAACGTAACACACATACCAATATGTGTAAGGCTGACAGAGACGCCAAATTAACAAAAGAAGGAAATTGTTTTGTTAGCCAACTAAACTTGGCTAGCAGGTAAAGTTGGCACCCCTTAAATTATCACGCGTCGTCTTTGTAGCTTCACCATTTATGACTGTTCTCATTTAATCAACTCCTCACAGCTCATATGGCATCACATTACTGAAACTTACGCAGTAAAATGTGTCGTATATCCCAGCTCAACAGAGATGTGAAAGGTATGCGCTTAACAGTCTTTTACACTTAATAAATACACGTCAATTTTGGAGCAGTCCTTAAAAATGAAAGGATTGTTTTAAGCACTTTTAGGGGTTCGTAAAGATAACGCAATGTGTTTTTTCTTCAAAAATATGTACAACTCAGATTGGAGACGTCTCTGATTTTTTCAACTTTCAGAAATATGCATGTGGGTTTGATTTCTATATCTCATCTTGTCCGTCTGCCTGCCTTCATAAAACAGGAATCCCTCTTGCTTGATCAGTTATATACAAACAGAGTGTCGTGTCTAATTTGGGATCATGTGGACGCTCGACTGCTTCAAGCATTTAATTCAAGAGCATTTTATTTGCTGTGAAATCCGCTATTTTTATGTACTCTAAACTAATGATTGAGAGTCCTTGTTCGCCGTAAGTAGTTTTAAATTCATAGTTATAGTTATCAATAATTCAAAGTGGATAATTTGAGAAGTCAAATTTCTAAATTTATCACTCCTCATACGTATTGTTGACTCTAACCAGAGATACCGCTTTTGGAAAAATCCTACCTGTTTTATTTATACATTTGTGTAATAATAACAAGCTTCTGGGGTGCAAGCCGCCTGGGTAAGATTCTACCATAGAATTATAAACAGATCAAGTTGAAATGAAGGAGTTAATGTTATGATGAACGTAATGAATTATGCACTTTGATACATCACCACTTTCAGCAGACAGGGAAAAGTATTCAGTGATGAAGATTATGATCACCCCTGCCTGTTGATGTACTCATTCAGTGTGAAGTAGATAAGTGTGTCCTAAGTAAACACAAAGATGATTGTTTACAAAACAAATATTTTTTTCCACTTAGAAAGGGTTCATGATCCGTCAAAATCTCCATCCTCAAGAGACAGATAAGCCAAAGACCAAAGCTCTTATTAAGGAGTGAAAAAGAAACAAACTTTAAAAAGCTACAAATGATAAGGGGGTAATGTGCACAGGTGACTGTTATTAAGAGCTCTTCAGCATACTTCCAAAAACTACCTGCCATTCAAACAATGCATCATCCTCTGAAAGAACGACTTGTTCTAGTAAATATACACACAAATGTAGAAAATGTGAAAAGTAAAAGCCGTCTCTTCGCAAGTTTCAACTAAATTAGTTAATAAAAGCTGCCGAAACCAAGAAATATCCTTCCTATGAGAATTTTCATTCCTAGGTATATATCTGTCCCAAGAAGTGAAATATATAATGAATAAAAAAAGTAAAAGAAACCTTTCTTTCCTCAACATTGACAAAACTCTTTCACTGACAAAAGTCTGTCTTCTTTTGCAACTCAGTCTGATTTCATTCTGTCTTGTGGTAATACATATACTTCACAATTTACAACTGCACAACATTGTTATGGCCCGTTCTTGGAGGTATATTCGAGCAAGTGAGTCATTCATGATCATACATTGTTAAAGTGCTTATAAGAAGAGGAAAAAAACCATTGGAGGAGCTGCCGCGCCGTGCGTAATTAGTTGCCCTAATGGTCTTTCCATGTCACTTAAACACTTGGTATCATCATGTCGCCAAGCTTTTTACTCTTATTATTACGATTATTATGTACTGAACTTACACACTACATCGTTTTTAAGTACGCAAGCTAGTCGCGAGACAAAAGGTTTTAAAACATTCATAAATATCGTGTTTGCCGAGTTCTAGCCTGAAGAAAATGTTAAACTCCTTTTTAAAAATCACTTAACTCCTTCCCTACCTACTTCATTCTTAAAAAGCTCTCTTCTTGCCGAGCATGGAAATTGATGCAGTCTTTCCAACAAGGAACATAAAGTGGTGAAGAGAGAGACAAATCAGTATCAAATTAATGGGATCCTTGAGCTTGTCAATAAGCAGAGTGACGTGATCAGGTACTCATGTTATTTTAAGAGTACAAAAAATCTTTTTTGTTTCTTTCATTCTTCCAACCTGATACATGTACTTGTACGACCTTCCTCAAGTAAATCAGGTAGTTAACTGTCTTTCAACTTTTAATATTGCATAGATTCGTGTACCCCGTCGCCAATTCGCTGAGCAGGTGATAAATTGAGGCGAAATCTTCATTTGCTGATAATGACAACGGTAATATTTGCCATGTGAAAACGAAGACAGGTCTTGGTGAGCTTGTCTTTTGAGATGAATACGTTGTATGTATTGGGCTAATCTTAAATTGTAAACTAAAACTCCTAATGCATTCCGAATTTCATATTAATAGACGTTTAGTGTGCAAATTAAAGTGGATTCGTTATTCATATCATACTAATTTGTTGAAATACCAAAGTTGTTTGGTGCCTGAGAGTTGAGTTTTGCTATTAAATGTTTTAACCTACCTTTTCACGTCTTCCGATCTGAATACCTAACATGTTTTGCTAACAAGCACTCTAATAAAAAATAGCAAACACTTTAACCAATAATAAACTAGCATAATAATTCGACAAAGTTTAAAATAAAGTAACCTAAAAAAGCCGAAAATGACAGACTTAAAGTTTACTTGCTTTAAGACTTGTCCTAATTGTAGAAATGAGTTACCCGTGTCATCATTACAACCAACACAAAATATGGTTTTTATCGAAGCTTGAAAGTTTAAAAATCACCAAATGTTTTACCAAAGCAATAATAAATGAATCATAAACCGTGTGCACAAGCCACGATTTTCCTGGTTGATTTAAAATTGTAAAACGCAAATAATGGAAACGACTTCATGAAATGCAGGTATATACGTACACACGCTTCCCTATAATGGTATATGTTTACTGCCAATTTAAATTTCACAAGGATATGCATGCTTTGCCCACAAGCTCCAAATTTTTGGGTTATGATGATAATGATTAACAGTTTTATGGTGGTATTTAGTGAGTTGAGATAGCCTGTCAGGTCACTACTCCCTTCGCAGACATACTTCTTTGTTGAATAGAATTGGTAATTCATTCCGTAAAGTTTGAACTAATCGCCACAAAAACACAACCCAACCCAGCATGTTCTGACCTTCCGTATCTTATTACGAGAATGAATATTATGCGTACAATAATTTTTCAGAGAAGGGTTTGTCATCATCACGTCACCGCAACTAGCGGATTTACTCCCATGAGCAAAGCAAAAAAACTAAAGAAAAAGGCAATATTGCAATAAAAGTTTGGCAAAAAGACATGTCTCAGGGAAACCACAAGTCATAAAATGTATCATTATCATATCATATTACATTATTTTCATAGTCATGAATTTCATGTTGTTTAAACCATCATGCATAATGCCACTCACACTCATTCTCAATATCTGGCATCAGTTACTCGTTCTCTCGTTAACTGCAATAATGCTACGTAACAATATCTAACACTCTAATTCATCAAGTAAATGGATTTCCTTTCAGTTGCATATGACGTGGAGCTAAACTCCCTAGCGATCAAATTATTTCTTATATAATATGCCAATAAGTAGATGATGCTTGAAGAACTGTTTTAGACTCCATGAAACGAACTATCGTTTCACTTGAGAAAAGTCAACCCTCGAAAAAAAGTGCTTGGCTTTTTGAGAAACGCATGGGATTACTCTAGTCTGACGTGTTCACCACGCGTTGTAGATATTTTTGAATGTACTTTAGATGTTTTGTGAATCAGGTTTCATTTTTTATTTGCAATAGACATACACAGATGCAAATACACACAAAAATCGTAAAATCAGAATACCAATTTATACAATGGCCATAAAACATAAAAGGAAAATTGTGCAAATAGCTTGCGGTACGAAAATGCGGAGTTACCACCGTGCGTCAAGTCAAATGTCATTATTACTTGAGCGTTGGTTATGAGATGACTTTTAGACTACACCTAAACGTCTTCCTTTGTTATGTTTCCAAACTTTTATATGCTTCTATTATTATCAATATTATTACCAACTACTCCTGCCTCCGCTTACCACGATCTCGCTACTTATAGAATTTATGTCTCATCTGACAAGGCAAAAAATGACAAATGACACTAAGTATCAAGAGACGAAGCGCAAAGCTTGTCTCTGATCTCCTTTTTCCTTATTTAGATACACGTATACAAACATATATTATCATCCTACAACAATTTTATAGGCAATCTACTTGAAGGGGAAATAAATACATACTTTAGATGTATAAACTAAAAAAAGTTGTTTCTTTTGGTTGGGTTGCTTTCATGTACCAAACATTGCTTTTACCCCAATCCAAGAACCAATACATGCATACACATGGGTAGAAGATAACATGCATCTTGACTGCCTCCAGCTCGATAAACAAGCTACCATGAAACGAGCCATTTTTTAGCGATTGATTTCCATTTAAGTATCATCGCAAATCTCTGGGGATGTTGAATTATTGAGAGGCTATATGTATTATTAGGTTGCGCATTAGAGCGCTACGACATGGACATTGAATGAATTCGTCTCCTCCGTCCTAAAGTGTTCACTAGTGCATGACGGCTTGCTCTTATCAAAGGGAAAGTAAAGGATTGAATAGATATCGTTTTTCTTAATGAACTTATGCATACAATATGTAACTTAAATGTTGTAAGTTAAAGTATTGAATCCTGCCAAATGTCAAAGTATAGTAACACATACATTGTATTTATGAAATATGAAAGGCATTGCGAGTGTACCTACTATTTATACCCGAAAGAATCAATGGGGCAATGTGTAAAGCAAAGAATGAACTTGCATGCTATAAAATAGTTTATAAATGTGTGCTTACCGTGTAACCTGTCTTTGAGAAGGAGTGAATTTCTTGGGTCAAAGTTGCTGAAGAGTGGTGTAGCATTCAAATCTAGAGGTGAATGTTGACCTAATGCAGACTGTCCAAACAGCTGAAAATTTGACATGGGTCGATGAGCAGGAACTCGAATGACTTGGTTTGGGTTTGACGTTAAGGGACAAGGAAAATTAGGAAGGAATATGGAACTATAACCAAACACTGGAAAAGGGTTGACACCTGCGGCAAGTGCATGATTTGCGAGACTTGTTGGACTATCATGATTTCCATTTGAACTTAAATTCTCTATGCTGGAACGCAAATTATCGCTGCCAGCATGCAAAGCAGCAAGATGCTGCTGGGAACTGAGTGAGAGTTGGCTTTGGAGATGAGGGTGTTGTTGTAATAACGCATGGGCATTTTGAGAATCTGGTGTGCTCCTATTGGAGTTTCCACAATCTCCATCCCCCGTTTTACTTTCTGGAGAGCCATGACGGTAATCATTGTCTTGATCTACAGATTTACTTCCACTGGATCCACTTCGATTATTGTTGTTAATATTACTACAGCTATCATCTGCATCATCCATCTCCACCTCCGAATCATCTGAGTTTCGAACATCTACTTCTGAATCTGATTCTAATCGTTCTGTCGTAGGAGATCTACTTTGACCCCGAGATCCTCTTTTAGAACTCTCTCGTTCCTCCTCAATTTCCTCTGTTGCATCACGTTGAGTCCCGTGATAATGAATGGTGTGTCGGTGGTGATGGGAAGAAGAGTGTTTTGAAGCAGCGATATGATTATTATTTTGACGATCACCTCCACTCAGAAGTCGAGAGATCGAAAAGTTTAATAAGGGGGAGCACGTGTGATGATGCATGGTCTTGTCTGACTGATTACTATCCACTGAGATTTCAGCTGTCTCCATACCCGAAGAAATTGGTGTTTCTTCGTTCATTCCACACATTTAGCGGTACGTATATTCTCTCCCTAAACCTATATATCAACGCATACAATATTTCACCGCAAAAAACGTACTTCCTCACAAAGTTTTACTTTCACCCCTGCCTTTTTTCCTTTCCTCGTAAATCTTTACGATTTCTCTTCCCACATTACTGTCTCAAGTTAAATCTTCAAGGGGGAAAATAAATGTAACCTGTCTGTCACTTTCACTCGGGAAATCTTTTTCTGGAAGAAAGGGAGCTTAAAATAACATTACAGAAACAAGGTTAGTCAAAAAAAGGTCTTCTCACTTGTCACACCACACAAGTAAAAAGTAGCACTAAAAGAGTATTGATGTTTGTCAAATCGACTCTAATTGTCCTCTAATTTTTCCCTAAAACTAAACTAGTTCATTTCCAACGAAATGAACCTGCCGAGTAATACAGATAAAGGCTATAAGATTCACAAATAATTCACAAGTACCTTGACCAGCTTTTGAGAAACACGTGAACACTACGCGTTTAAAGAGAAAAATAGCGTCTTGCATCGGTTTTCAACTGGTAGGAAAAGGGTTTTTTTTAAAGCTTGGATCCCTACTTGGTGCTGAATCATTACAACTCAATAACGATCTTGTAGATGACCATGTCCAAAGTCAAAGAGGAGCTCGTTCACGATCTCATAATGTAAGTGCCACACGACAAGGATATTCAGACCATAGCGTTGGACACTCGCTCACGATATGAGTGAGGATCGAGAGAGCAACAGAGACCAAAAGCAGGGAAAAGTGGAGATGACTAAACATTAAGTATCCTTCTTCCCCAACAAAAAAAAACAAATACATTATATGAAGATGATACGTATTATATTAGCGTGATATGTGGAGTGAGTGAGCTTTTTCCCCAAATCTCATTCAAAGGGCTACCCTATGAGAAAGGACGGGTCGTGCCTTTCTATCAGAAATTATAATACTACATTTCCTGGCTTAAAAGAACGTGGCCATTTACTCCAACATGCATTGTACTGCCCTTTTCTAATAATGCTACCGTATTGTCGACAGTTGATGTGCGTGATACTCTTTCCACATCCCGTGTTATTTTGTTGATTCGTGGTAAATGGTGTGGTGATGATGCATGCTTACAAGTGGCATACACAAACACAGGAAAAAAGAGATGAAAAAACAATAGAGGTAGAGGAGCAAGGAGAACGAGAGACGTTATGTGTTTCTCTGGTTCAGTTAGTCAGCCTCACAATCATACATGTATTTTTATTACAAGCCACCCTGTCGAATTACTAGCTGCAGTGTTGGCACAATGCAGAAAGCACTGCTCGTTCCTCGTTGCCGAGTAATACATTCATATTATCACTCCACTCCACAACCACCATACGGTGGAGTAGTGCAGTGGTGTGTATGATGCCAGAGAGGAGGTGGTAGTTGTAGTCCAGCAGTATTGTTTCTTATTTGTTGTGAATAGGAAGGAGAGAAACATTGGCAATCTAAACAACAAGGAACAACCACAAGTCATGCAGTTTTACGCTCTGTGTGACTACCCCACTCATACAAAAAGATAACGAGAGTGAAACTGCAGAAGAGTATGGACAGCGAAAGAGAGAAATAAAGTGTTTAAAGGTGTTTTATATATGTGTGGAACAATATCAAAGGATTCTCTCCCTCTTGTCAGGCGTAAATGTGTACAAACACTGACACACGAGACAAAAAGGAGAGACATAGGATTAGTCGAGAGTTGAATATCGTGGCCGCGCCTCCACTCACGATAGCCCTCCAATCCTACCAGACTAACCCTCCCATGGGGCTTTTGAGAAATGAGGAGAGAACAACATTGAACTGAGTAATGTTTGTACAGGCAAGTTCAGGCTCTTCTTGTTTTACATCTACCTCATGTTTTATATGCATCTCATCTCATTGTTTTTCTGCATCACACGCACATGGGCAATTGACATGCAAGTGGATATGATGACGATGAGAAAACCTATTTTAAGCTGTGCCCTTTCATGTATTTTTCCAGGTTTCAGCTTCTCCGTCGTTTCCTTGGTTTGGCAAGACAAAGCGTCTTTTTTTGAGTTGCTTTTGTGAGCCTTATTTTAGCTGGTTTAATATAATATGTAGCACAAAAATCGGATTGCTGATTCACTTTATGATGATATCCTTTGAGATTACGTTTACAAAACCGAACGTCTTGATTTCGGCCTCTTTCTGTCCCTTTTCTCCATGTAGGAGAGGTTGATTCTGTGACTGAGCAGTATTGCACTGCACACTTTTGAACGTGACGGAAAGAGTTTGTTCTTTTATCTTACTCCGCTCCAGTCTCGTTTGAGCTGGCATGCTACACACATCACATCCGACTTTTAAAAAATATGTACTTTTCCTTTGTTCACAATACCAATGCATGTACTCATCTTTTCTTACTCATGCAAATTACAGTAAAAACCACAAATCTATTTTATTCTTTTACACAAAATTGAGAACGTGCATGTGTATAGCAACCCATTTCAATGATGACCACACACATCGGATGACTCAATCTGTATTATTCGATTTGAAATAAAACGTTTGACAATAGTTTAGAACAGTTCATGTAATTATTTTGAATGGAACACGGACGCGTCATGCAACAATGCTTTTTCACTCAGGCCCAGGGATTTCTAATTTTGAATTTTTGTGCTGAATAAATGTCATAATGAACTCTAATGCCTTAGAAATATATTCTATTGAGTTTAATGTCATTACGAACTGTCCAATTTATGCACTCTCTGACACGGCATTTAGCAGTGTTTACATTTCCAGGTTATTTTTTATGATGAAGTAGCACAACAAGGCGCTTTTTTAGTGACAATAGGTCGTTTCTCTTTTTCCACTTGGACATGTCCTCTTCAATGATTATTTAGAGAATCTTTCCCATGTATCGCAAAAGTGAGCATAAAATATAAATGTAAAATGTGATACGTTATTATTGTAAGGCATCTCTCAAAATAAGTAGTATGAACATGATCGTGATCACACAACGTAAAAAAGGGACTTGTAAACGGAGCAATTTCAATGTAAAAAGCTATTAACTCAACTGTTTTCGGCTGTGCAGGATGCTTATTTTGTTTTGTGAACTACGAAACATGAATACTTACCTGTCTCCGAACATGTCTCATGCACTTCCCCTACTCTTTTGAATCTTTCAACATCAACATAATCGTCGTCGTCGGTCTAATATGATAGGACATTTAAGGGAGGTAATTGCAGTCACAAAAGAGCATTTTATACGCTATTACTGTTTCCGATGGGATGATAACGACAATGATGATATTAAAGCAAGTAGTGTTTATCCGTACATATACACAAGATGTATCAAAAAGTCTATTCATATTATTCATGATGCCATCATCTTCAAAATAATCGTCAAATGGGTACATTCATACACATTATCCTTTTGGACCTCTCTTGTGCACATTCATCTTCCCCCAAGCGAAGTGGTGGTGGTTGATAGACAAAAATTATACACATTGAAAAAGTTACTGTGACGACGAAAAGGGGAAAATAAAAGATTAAAGGGCAGTGTTTTAAGGGTAGCAACTATGGCATTGCATATTACACTGAGGAATGATATCCATTTTCTTGCAAATACATCATGAACAATGATAGTAGTGATGGATGGAAAGCATCATGGAAAAAAATTAATACGTATGACAATTTCAAATGCTTTTTGTGGTTTTTCTTTCGTAAAGAAACCTATTAAGATTGAATAACTCATGATTATTGGTTATGGTTGTAGGGCAAACCTATGATACAATTTTTTACCATCGTCTCATCGTTGCTCCCCCGAACATGAGATAAGAGAGATGTGCATCGCAAATGTAATAATATGGAATGTCCTTGTGCTTTATGCCTTTGTAAACCATCTGCGCTGTTTCGTTGCTTCTTTATTTTTTTTTCCTAGATGCTACAGTAATGATAATGCTGATGACAGTGCTGAGCTTGCTGGCTATTACATTACCACAGTGACGAAGACGATACCATAATTGGTTGAACAGTTTAGTAGAGTCAAGTCACTCAATCTAAATAGTTGTTAGTCAACAGACAACTAATTCTACCTGAGAAATGGTATAATATTCAGTCACATCTGTACTCAAAACTGTTTTTTCAGACATGTATTCAGCAACTCAGTTGATTCTGTTGTGAGTCATTTTGAAGAAAAAAAGTAGTAAAATCACTATCATCATGATTGTTATAATAATCGTTTTGTCTGACTCTTCTGACATGAGTATGTGAAGACATGTCGCCCGGAGACTTGGCTTCATAATCGAAATGGTCGTTGAATCAACTTTACTTACAACTACAGAGGGTAATGATATGGTTCTGGTCATCATAATAGAATCGCTTTGAGTAATATCATGTCTTCAATAGCAATCGTGGATTCCTTCAGACGTGACGATTTTAGATTGTCCTGCGAATCTCATTCCTATTAACTTTTTTATGATTTAGTCCCCTTAATCTTCATGATGTGGTAGTGGTGCTTATTTATGTGAATTGTTATTGTTATACATGATATGTTACATGAGTTTTTTTATTTGTTCCCAGAGACATGATTGCTTTGACGTGCTGTATGTTGAATGCATACCTGAGTGATGAGTGGTTGTTTCAACTTGTCTATTTCGTCTTTATAGTTTTTGCACTTTCGTAAGAATTGGGATGAAAGAGTGATGCTTCGTATTGAGTAAATGACGTCTATGCATCGTATTAACTTTGTTTTGCAACATTTTAAATTTCATGGTCAACATAAACACAACTTCAGCACATTCATAGCTTTCATATTACTCCAAATTATGAGCAAAGTTGATTAAAAAAGTAAAAACAAAAATAAATTGTCTGTTGAAACATCAAGGGCATCTATCAACGTCTCACCTTTAACTTACGGAAATCTCTTTACGTCGGCCATGGGAATTGGGAATGATTTTCTTATTTAAAAAAATCTAACAATGGTTAGTATGCAACTGGCATATTAACGATGTAAACTTCCTCAAAATTTAATGTTCATTTCTTGTTTCATCGTTGCCGTCATTAACATCATTACATAGTTTCATGTGATATGAATTAATCTTACTTTACAGCATATTTCAGTACCAAAACGTTTGTCCGTTTTGCTATAATTGCTTATAAAGAATTGGTTGGAAGATTTGAAGAAAAAAAGAGAGGAAACCACGCAAATCATTGTCTAGTGGTTTCTCATTTTCATACTGGTGTGATTCCTGTTTTTAATATTTTGTTCATGGCATAAAATAATGTAAGTTGCATTCACATTCAACATGAAAACCGCAACAATCACAACATGGTATTTTATTTGTAAGCTTGCGCCCATTGTTGAATGCATTTAGGATGTCCACTTTACTTCTGTGTCATTCATTATCTTCATGAATAAACTGTTTACAAACGTTGGCTTCCTCCTTGAGAACAATTGTTGTTTAAAACAGTTTATCATTTTGTACAAGTCATCATGAATTGAAAAAATATTTATTGTGACGTGACTCGATTACAACGCATATCCACGTCCAAAAGATCTTTTTTATACACAGCAATATTAATAGTAACGATAAATAATGTTTTGTTGAGGTGATAGGTGTAAGGAAAGACTAGAGAGCTAGTAAAACGCGCGCTATAACGCCTAAAGCGGATTATTCCACTTTGTCCTAGCTAAATCCATGATCGAGAATTACTGTAAAAAAATTAAAGAAATGTACACGAAAATATTCCATCTTTTCATTTTTGAAAAGTTCTATCACGCAAATCGTCACACTTCTTTGGCAGTTATACAATAATTTCTGGCGATTATAGTGTCCAACAATATTTTTTCATTGGCGTGCGTGGGCAAAGCAGAAAATTGCTATAATTTGTCTTTGCAGTTCCACTTCCACTACTGTTCATAATGCCATAATTACGGCTAGAAGGAATGGAGTTTTAAGAAACAATAGAACAACTACATATATGCTAATTTTTCATATGAAAAGTACAAAAGCACGAATACTACAGCAATTACGTGATAAATATGTAAAAATGCCGAACGCGCATTGCTGCTTTGATTGCTCATTCCATTTTGTTTGGTAAGCATGAGAGTTAAAGTTAAACTTCAAGAATAGTACTTCATGCTTTATAAAAATGGAAACAAAAGCTACTTCTATCAACTCAATTACCAGCGAAACAAATTCCTCTCTCCACTTGGAAAATGGAACCGTAAAAAGTGCCATGATTATTGAAGAAAACGAACTGTTGGTTGATATCAATTGTTTAAGTATGTTTTTGTACCACAATACCACATATACATAAATTCGTTTTTCATTCATGCGTGATAGTGCTACATATTATGCACATGATGGAAATGATGGGTCTTTCATAATTGCAATCATCTTCAAGCGTCTATCGAAAGCCACAAAAAACTTTCAACGGAATTACATTTTAGTGCCAAGTGCCAGTTCGTACAGGTTGGGACTAATACTGTGTACTATGTACTAACTTCGGAACATACGTATCGATGGCCATCTGAAAGCATGTTTAATGTACAAGGTATTATATTTGTGAGCAACTTCGTCCCAGTGTAATTATGTGGTAATAGCAATGCTAAGAATCTCCCATCTCTCATCGGTAAAATGTAACCACGAAGAAATTAAACTAGTACTTAGGCTCTGTTCATTTAAAAACAGATTGTTAGTCGCCATTATAGGCACTTTGGCTTTCCACCAGCAAGGCGATATTTTATGGCAGTGAGAAACTCATCTTCTCTTTATTACGTTTCCACACTCGTACACGGCTAACCATTATTGCCAATTACCATGCTGTCAGAAAGTCCATTACTGCATAATTTCCCCATTCATATAACAACTTTACTAGGATCCAGTCTAGAATCAGTGTGCAAATTTGCGCTTTAATAATAATACCTTTACTGCCTCAAAGTACGAAAATGCTTCCGCTCTGCAGAGGTGAAGAATACGAGCGCGATACTCCGTCAAAAACTCATTCTGCCCCTATATTGTATTTTTACATCTCTTTCCTTCTTGGCTTCGCGTTCCAGACTCACTGAGTAAAAAATGTAGCTTGACACTCGACTCGACATTACACGCGAGCCGTTTTGCGAACAATTCTCTGGATTTAAACTAACTTCATATCATGTGGCAGGATACTTTTTCTACAGAGAATACAGAGATAGAGTTGATCGGTGATTGGCGTTTTCATCCAAAACCATGCATGAATGAAGCAGAGATGCAGCTGGGTTTGTGAGTAGGATAGAAAAAAGAAAGGTGTGCTGTAATACAACGTGGAACAAATTCACGTCATACTCACTTGCCAATTATTTATCCTCGGATCTAAACAATTAGACCAAGTGCATCAGATACCAAGAGATGAAACCAATTTGTAAGAGCGAAGTCAAACAAAGATCTTCCTTTCCTTTGTCAGATTTTTTTGAAGGCTTGCTTGATGCCATTAGTGAAGGTGCATTAAGTGACTCTCATTTTCAATATGTTCTCTGTTAAAGAGGAAAATAGGGAAGTGAAAGAAGGGGTACGTGATGCACTCTGCGGGTCCTCAATATTCTGGATGTATTGCACATTAGGAGCGAAACTCTTTACCGGGATATATGAGTGCGCGTTGAGAAATGGAGCAAGCTAATTGTTAAAAGTAAGCTTTTATCTCTCAGCTGGGTACACTTTTATCTCCCATTTAACCAGAAATAACAATATACTGGTTTCTTACTTGCTCATCTTATCGAATGTAATAACAATAGTCGATTAACCATGTAGTCAATTCATTAGCTCTGGCTTGAAAGGAGCTTACGTATTTCTTGGTAAACGACAGAGACTTCGTTGTTATGGGGTAAATGAAGCTTGCAACTTGAAACCAGCTACTTGATAAAATTGGTTAAACGTCATGTGTAACACACAATGCACTGTCTCCCAGTAACCACATCAGGTTACTTTGCCCTCTTTCAGGGAAATGACAGTAGAATTGTTAATGAGCTTGATTCAACTAAGCATGCAAATGAATGAAAGGTAAAGCTGTCGTTTTATGACAACCATTACACTTGCCATATAGCCACTTACTTTAAGTGGTTCCGCAAAATTGCTTGCGTTAACTTGTCTTCTTATATCCAAATGCTTCATAGTCTCATCTAGTTACCGCAGTTCCCATTAATTTTGAAGCGTAAGAGAAAACCATGATTTGCAATCCTAATAAAATTTGGAGCATCGCCTTATCTCAACTAAAGTAGGCTGATAATGTGTATTTTAAGATTTTATTTAGTAGCTCTATTTCGTTGGAATTTCTCTTGAATAAAATACGCTTTTGAGTAACGTTCGGAATGGAATTAATGGAAAGAAAAAAAAAGTTAAACAAATAAAAAGACATCAAGAAGCATTTGTATTTGTCACGAGTTTTACATGTTGCACTCAAAATAGACAAATTTGTCTTTAAAGAAAATGCAAAAATTTACAAAACCATTTTCAAAAAATTATATGAGGCTTTGGAGTGTACAGCCTAAAGCAATTTCAGCCTAACGTGACATCGATAATTTTCTTGCTCAAAACAAAATATCATTGAATGACCGCCATCATCCCCAGTTTGTATGCATTGGTAGCAACGTTTTAGCGTTTAGTAGCAAATTCTGGGGAAAATGAACACCTCGTATTTTCAACATTATGAAACATTAATGCCCATGCCCACCATTCAAAAAATACCCACGATGAGACGCAAATTAAGCAGGCATGTTTTTAGATCTCTATCCTATTATCGTGCTTATCCATGTTTATAAATGAAAGATGGAAGAAAGGATGAAAGAGGGACAAATGCACACGCATGTGATATATTATGCACTCACCAACATTTTTAGTACATCAGTACAAAACAAGTGTATAGTTCGTAGCTTATGGTGATGGTGGTAGTTGTTAAGCTGATTGCATGAGGTTTAATGGATTATAACATTAGTGTCGATGTGGAGTTGAAATGCAAAGAGAGTTGAGGGAACAATGCAATAATAATAATACACGACAACACAATGATGACGATCATAGTTATTATTATTTTTCTCGGCGAATGAACACTTGTACATGAGTAGAAATATGTATCTCTAATGTGTGCTAACATGTAACAATAATATAATCATATGAATAAAAAGTATGCATTCGTGAACCTCTCTCTAGTTTTATCCTATACCTCTGTACTACTTGACGACTTGACCAAAAAGATACACAAAAGTATCTAAGAGCTTCCCTTGTGCTTGCATGATAAAAAATAGAGCTACATTACTAAACCATTTCCCGTTGAGTAATAGGCTAGGGAAACAGGTACAAGAATACATATATATAAGCTTTTGCTTGCTTTAAGTAGTCAGGGGAGAAAGAAACAAAAGAAAAGAGGGATTATAATATACGTGTGTAATGTGGTATGATATGGTGGTGGCGAGGGAAGGAAAACCTTGTTCAACGAGTAATAAGTAAGTCAACGACGACAAGAAATTAAAGAGTACATACATAAGGTACACGTAGTTTTGGGAAAGGGAAAGAAGACGGAGCATGATGTGATGATGACGACGACAAAAGCAATTGCTACAATGGCTACCGGAAACTGGAAGACTGACGACATGGAAAATAGCCACCCCTTGAAATATGTCTGAACCACTCTTTCTTGCTTGGACAATGCAGGCGTGTCCAGAAAAGAAACTTATTTCTTATGCAGATTACTCTTGTAGACAAATTATGACTGGGATCTACACACTCACAGTGCACATTTACGAAATATGTTGAATTTGACATGAAACCAAACAAACAAATTGAACATAGAGAGTTCCCGTGTGTGAGAAGAAGAGTAGTGTGAGGGAGAGGGAGAGAGAACAACACATTATTACTATCATTTGCTCCTAGCAAACCCTTACATAAGTATTAGTAACAAGACAAATAAAGTATTACCCAAAACGATATTTTGGAAAATTGGTATTCCACTTGAAATGAGTACTTGCCATGAATACCCATTCTAAATGGATTACTGACGTGATAAGCTGCAATCATCTTACTATGTATCATCCCAGAGACTTTTATTTTGTAAGCCTTGCTTCAAAGTGCAACCTTCAAACAGGATGATCCATTTGAACGCAATTGATTTTTATCGGGTCAAAACTTGTTTACACCTTTGGAGAAATGTGAGTTATTAAGTTATGGATATTTTTTATAGATAATTCTATATCTGCACAAAATGTACTGTATCTCGTAAATGTTGAAGTTAAAGCTTTTACAAAAAAAACAGATTACTTTGGAAATCTACAATAACTTTATGATCCATGAGAAATGCATGAAATGTATTAAGTATTCTTCCCAACTCGTCAAGAATTTTTGAGAAGGTTAGAAAAATCTTTCGGTGTCAAAATAAGGACAGTTTGACAAGGAATGTTATACCTTCACACACAACTTTTATTAAATATACTTACTTATTCATTCTCAACTCAACCCTGCATCTGATGAGGCGGATGATATTAGGTTTTACAACTGAACATACTCTTCAATTCACAACCATTTGATTCCTCGCAGCAGATTGCAGATACTTTATTGTCTTGCATGTAGGTGATATTGTGATATACCAACTTTTTCCCTCTAGCACCTACCCCTACATAAAATAGCATTTCCTACGGCTCGCATCTTCTTTAATATACTCAAGTTGCATGTGGGCTCAAGTAACTTACGGAAAAGCAGTTTTACTATTCTGTTTCTTTATTCTTGCACTTTGAGATACAAGCTCAGATTCAAGACTATTGCTCAGCCTTTCCACTCCATTCGTTTCTTGTAGTCGTATTACCACTGGTGGCAGGCCATATCGCTGTATACGGTTAAGTATGACATAATGTGGCTGTCTAAAGGCGGAAAGACGGGGAAGGGCTTGTTTGATGTGAAGAGATTTCATCTATTTTTTCGTTTTTATATCTACGATTGTATTCTTCTCTGATATCGTTTTTTTCATGTGCTGCTGGTCACTCTCGCAAACCTTAGTCGAACCTCTCCAAATGGATGAGAGTGACTAATGCTATGTTGAAAAAGCAGGGGGTTTAGAAAACTGTTGGGTAGTAGTAATACACACCAAGTTTTTCATTTATTTTTATTGCTTTTCTTCCCATCGTTGGGGAGCCATTATTTTGCAATGGACGTTGGCCACATAACAATGAAAAGATCCAAATTGGATTTTATCGCAGAGTTCCAACTGAATTTTGATTTTCTTACTTAATTTCCTGCTTCAGGTAAAGATACCAGAGGAGGCTTAAAGGAATGGAAGGAGAAAACAACTAAAGAAATGAAACAATATAATTTCCATCCATTCAGTTTGTTTCCCTTTTATCAACAACGGCTTTTTCATTGAATTTGTGAAGATTGAGCAAGGAGCAACTTTACGGAGGTTTGTAGTGTACAATGTACCCCTCCATCCCATGAAATATTCTCCGATCTGAAAACAAAAAGGTCAAGAAGTGAAGTACTTACCCAGCTGAAAGGAAACCTGCATGCATTTTATTTTTCTGTTGGAATGAAATAAATCCAGTTTTGAACAAAATTTTAGTGCCTTTTGTCTTAAAAATGAATCTAACTACCAATCTAATTCCGCACTACTTTCCATGCTGAGTAAAAATCTAAAAGTAGACACTAATAAAGAATCCTAAGTTTATTTAAACTCTTAAATCCTATATGAATGTAGCTATATCCTTAACTCCTAATAAATAGAAGACGCAGTCGCGTCTACACATTTTACCATAATAGTGAACATGCAAGTGATCAGACACGGGCTATAAAAAGACAAATGCAATTCCATCCAAAGAAGCAAAAGGTGGAAGATAGCAGTTTCTAAATTGACACTAAACGTCCCAGTGTATTGGGTCCAGACACACGTTGTAGATTAAGGTCAATACTTGGTGTTAGAAACAAGAACACATACTTACAATACAAACAGCTCTTGTTGTGTACCTAAGCTCATAGGCACGTCCAAGTTTGTTGATCTTAAAATTTGTTCACTGACGGTAGGAAAGTCACCCATTGGTATTGTTTCGATCGTGTTGGTCTGTTATATCTTTAAACGGGCAGTTTTTACAAGAATATCATGACTTGAAAAATACAACCAAGAGTTTTTGTTATACACTCGAGTTAGACCATTTGAGAAGAGCTTTTAATGATGGCTTGGCGAATTCAGCGAGAAATCGATGACTTGATCAAGATAAATTGGGAATCGAAGAGACTATAATGAAATTAAGAAGGCAGCACCCCCAAACAGACATTAACTAGTCCATTATTTATTCATTATATGCTTTAACCTGTTCCCTTTCCCGATTTTCCCTTGTAGGATAAAGTTAGCTTAAATGGATATATTATATAGCGTAGCGTAGCGATACATTCAAGGGGAAATCCAGGATCGGCTTTTCTTATAGATTCCCTGTTCCTCTTCGTGACTTCTTTTCTCTAGCGTCAGGTTTGATGAAGTTTGTCGTACGTGTACCAGAGCACTTCAACGGGAGACTAAGTGAGACTCTAATGTACTTTTTACTCTGAAGTAACTAACTTTCTCTGTCAACTTCATGTTGTCGCATTGCTCATACTATTGATATTACTTAACTGCAAAATGATATAACATTTTATCTCTAGTCTCTGGTTCATTATTTTAGCAGCAAAGATGCAATATTTTACTTACATGATTGAACTTGGAATAAATTCTGAGCACAGTGTGAATTTTAATTCAATTATATTTTGAGCAAGGTATAGACTACATACATAGCTACATTATGATAATATATATTATTTAAATTGTTTTTTGAGATTGGTGAAAGCAAACTGTAGACCAATACACATAATACATACCTATAGTGCTACGAGTCGGAGAATACATTTATCGCTAGAGAATTTATATCCGAACTCATACTAACTTGCTAAACTTTTGTATTCTCTTGCTCCTCGTAACCAAATATAAGTGGTTATAGTTTGTTATTTAAACATGCAAAGGAATGACTGCGAGAGGAATGAGAGAGAGAGGAGAGTTAGAGGGGAAATTGGTTCAAAGTGCGATTAATTCTCAAAAGAGCCCTTCTGTCATAATCAGAAACTGCTTGTTTTAGCTGAACTGAATTTAATATTCTTAAGTATCCAAGAGTAAAAGCCTCATTCATTTGGATCTTTCTCTACCTACCCACTTACTTACACATTTCCAACATGCATCATGCATCCCAGTCAAATTTCAAGCTTCTAATTTCCAAAACATTGCTAATATATTTAATGCATACATCCCTTTTATACAAGTTTCCTTATACGTTCCAATAAACACATGCCTTTCTGTTCAAGCAAGTGGGATTCGAGTGAACTAATTTTCATCTAGTTCATCATGTATTTTGAATGGAAAGTCTAAACTTGGTAAATAAATTATGCATGCAGCATCTTGTTTTTATGCAATAAATATAAGTGTATAGTGTGTCTAAATTCTAAGATTACTCTAATGTGAACTGCATTTGAAAATGCACAGCAAATACAAAACGTTTCACTTTTTCGCAAAAATCCACTTAATAAAGATAAACATGCAACACACATCCTTCCTACAATGCTCAAGTCGACTCGATCAGGGGCGAGGTGAATCAATTCTCTACAGAGCACCCCACATCTTGACGATAGTGTGTAGTGTGTGGTCGTTGAATAACTGTAGGATGTAAATCAATCAAGTAAAAAGAAACACACGCAAGTCTAACTAACTAAATGTTAAACTAAGCAAGTTGTGCTCTATATGTGCTTCAAGTAATTTAATTTCGCTTAGATCACCCTCTCACAAAACTCCTATCTGCCCAAGCCACTTGCCCTACATCATTTGCATCTTTGGGTTCTTCTCCTTATGTTCTATTACACGTAGAGGTTATGAAGCTTTCCAAAAGTAAGGGGGAAAATCTATAACATGTATATTTATATTATGATTATTAATAAGATCAATTTGAGTTGCTTCGTTTCCCTTGAAAAGATGGCTTAAGCCTATAGAATGATAATTCATTTTCTCAAAGCTCTGTTTATTCTATTAAAACCTTCTGCTTTTCGTCTGATCCAGCTTTCTTCGTGAAAGTGAAGTTGAAGTCTTTGCTTGGTTTCTTTCCCATGTATGGAAAATGAAAAGAGGAGAAAATTCACAAATCCCATCCCTTTGCCTTTTAGTTAATAACAAAATGAATTTCCTAACTCCCTCAAACACTTTGCTTCAAAGTATATTGCAATCTGCATTTTACTATGGAAGCTTCTGTCTACCACCATATTATATCATTCACCTAGTCTATAAAAGGTGTACAAAATTGTTGTATATTTCATCCTACAAGAGGAAGTCGTGAATGTTTAATGAATGAGTTTTGAGTGCTCTTTTCTTGTTTGGTAACTGGCTGTCAAGTTGAGTAACTCCGTGTCTGATCCCACCTCATTTATCATCTGCCTGTTGGCTTTAACTTCTTTTAATCTGTTACTTGTGTGTGTGCAGGCCCATATGTTTTTATCAGATCCGTCACTATGCCGCAATGCAAACTCTAGCCTACAAATTAGATATATTCAAAAATGTACCCTACTAATCGTATTAGTTTTCAGTTATAGATACTTTATGTGTACACATATTGGTATTTGTCAGATGGGATATTTTACACAATGATGAATGAAGTACAACCATTTGTGTTTTGATTACACACGTTGTGTCTGTGGTGAGAAGTGATGTTGTTGTCTTCATGTTGGTCATGTTTGTTGTAATGTAATGTAATGTTGTAAATCCAATAATTTACTTGTTCATTTTATTACTCCAATGTGAAAACTCTCATCGTAGGAAAAGACAAATAATATTGATATTTTGCTTGCATATTGTGTAGCACGTTTAAATTTATAGTATTTGTTTACTGGTAAAAAGTAGGGTAAAATATCAACGTGTACAGCAATTATCGGGCATTAAGATAAACGCTCAAAAACCTTAGCGGCTCCACAGCCTTTGTTAACACCATAAATGTAAAGTCACCTGAATATTTTCATAATTGAAAATTTTGAAGAAAAAAACACATATTTTACAACAATCTCGATGCATGGACCAATTTTGAGTAATGTGTAATAACATGTAGGCTAATTTTGTAGTCATGTCGGACAAAACTCTTTTTGTTTGAAGAATGTTTTAACCCTTTTAAACCAATTTATGTCCATTGTAACTAATTTTGGTGCTGGATATTTATAATCCTCAAAGCACATCTCCAATGCTTACTTTTCCTACGTGCTCAGACCGATTTTAGGCAATAAAACAGTAGACAATTAGCATTTGCTTTACTAACGCCTTTTCAGACACTTTATGTTTTTCCGTAATGATATCAAAATGCAGAGAGAAAATAAAACGATTCAAAAAGAATACAAAATAATCCTCTATTGTGCTTTCACAGTTGGCCGGTATTCAGTAGGTATAAGTATAAAAAAAATCAAAGGCAATTTTCTAAACTGTATTGTGTTCCTCTTCATGGTGGAATTCACAGGTTTCGTGGTAATTAAGTTTTATAAAATAATAAATGACGGTTGTCTACATGTTAGATCAGTTGACTGTAACATCATAATCGTATTCATAATAGCGTGCACATCTTAGCTATACATGTACGTATGTCTAGTAGAAAATGTTGTAGGGAAGGTTCAAGCGTCGAGAGACGAATTCTCGAAGAAAAGTAGATTCAACTAATGACGGCTCTCTATACTCTCTCAAATATAAAGTCCGCTAGTGTGACCGCGAGCAAACCGTTTGAATAACATTATAATACAATGTCTATAATTTTTTGCAGGGTAGCTACTATCATTGTTCTTGGCAACAATATTTTTTTTATATAAAAGCCTATTCTTTAAGATAAACTGTTATTAACTCAATTTCACTGCCGTTCGTTGTCCCTTTGACTTATAGATCATACTATTACAGCAACCAGCAACTTTGTAAAATAATTCGTATATTACAGCCTTTAAAACTTGGTAGTCGAGTGAAGCAGGTTGTCAGGAGATGCATGAAATTGAGTTATATGACATTATACGAGAACCACGATGGCTTAAAAGAAGTGGAGGTATAATAATCATAACAATAATAATATAATGTGTGTGAGATGGGAAAATTTGTTTCACACGACCTCTTTAACCTCCCAAACAGAGTGGAAGAAGAGGGGAAAAGAGTATTGTCAAAGTGATGGTGATAGTTGTGCATATGGGCATAATGTCGAATGGGGCTCCCTGCTTTGGGGAATTACATTGCCGTTAAACGCACTCACGATTTTTGACTACGAACACATGCATTGCATGATGGCACGATGATGATACCTCTTGTGTTGATGTTTGGTTGCTGTTTTTATTTTGTTGGATTATTCGAATCAAATGTACTTCGTCACTATACATGACGAAAAAGAGCCAGCACCGAGTCCGCTGGGGCTTTCGCAGCTTACTTTTCCACCAACTGCAACTTTCCATATTATATGTAGATACATAGGGCTTTTTTTGCACATATATGAGAATATAACTAAAAGGATAGGTTAAATGGTACAAGGAGGGATTGCATGGTAAGTTTTTTTTCGGGAAACATTTGGGACATTTAACTTGGTAAAGAAGGTAAGGAGGAAAAAGGTATTAATGGGGAACATGCAACGCTACTGTCATGGGACACAGTGTCAACAGTCAGTTAAAAGAATATTACATGTTGTATTCAGAGTATCATTAATGTCCGTCCATACACAGGGTTCGAAATAGTTAAGGACGGAAGTTGATGGGAATTTATTCGTTCTCCTCACGAAATCCTCAGGAAAAGTGGTTTTCTTTGCTGACATTGCATTAGAGTTGTTTCACCTCTGCTTTTTTATTGCTGTAATTGTCTCAACAAAAACCACCGCAGTGTTTAAAGGTCCGTTGGTGGAACATATTTCTCGGTCGTTTAAGATGTAACACTGTACTGCTAAATGGGGAACGTGATCAAAGTCGGTACTGCTCTTTGTTCTGAAATTTATTTCTAAAATAAGCTAAAGGCTTTTTTTATTTCATGAAGTACATGGATAGTGTCAATCTATAAATATTAAACTACATTTTCATTTTCATCCTTCTCTCGTCACAGTCCTATCCTGACAGCAAAAAAATTGTGATATAAATAAAATGTTAGCGCGATATGAATCGAAAAGTGAATTGAATGAAAATGTATCAAACAAGCTGATGAGTAACGTTTGTTCCAAACGACAGCTTGGGGAATTATGGGATGGGTGCTGGGCTTCAGACAGAAGCTTTCATACTGGATATAGTAACGATGTGCCATTCACTAGATAGCTGTCCGTAATAATAAAGACCCTTTTCAATCCAAAATAATATGACTTGATGATTGGGTTGTATTATTGCATGAAACAAATCCATAATATAAGGGGATACTTGAAGTTGACATGGTAAAAGTTGAATTTGAAATAAACGGTCATCAATCTAGTGAAATGCACTATCTGTTGGTTGTAAGTGTGTGTGGTGTTTTCCAACAGCTACCATATCATTCCTAAGGACTTAACAGTAACTCCTCTAGAATTGAGTGGAAAATGTGAAAGAGTAAAGATGATCGTGATATAGCTGTTAGGGGATGAGTAATATGCACCAGCAGAGCAGAAGGAAACATTAGCGCAGAAAAGCCAAATATTATAACCATTTATAGTAAAATGTTATTTCATACTCAACATGATGATGATCATCATCATCAACAGCCGGCAACGGTAACACTAAACAGAACAAGTTAAGGGTGAATGGATTGAGTTAGCAGACTCAGAGAAATGATTATATGGCACATGTACGACGACTTGGGTTCTCGCATTCTCTCATCTTTTAAATGTCAATGGAATTATTCGTTTATGATGTAGTAGGTTTAACTCTTTATTTTTGTACACTGATTAGATGTATTGTTCTTCTTAGTTTCTAAAGTATTTTTTTGAAAAGGTAATGTGCAAAAGATTCAGGGAAACCTTGAAAATGACTTTATATTTTGTGTAAAATTTATATTCAAATAAACCGTCATTCATAAAAGCAAAAGTCTCAATTTGTCAATTTTCAACCAACTAAAGTTGTTTTTCTCACAAGAAAAATGTAATCTTGTACTCATTGGCATGTGCAATACTAACAATGATCATATCAGTGATATGCTGTCTTAATTGGGACAACTTTATCAAAACTGTGGATCAACCAGTTGGAGAAAATAATGTAATCAGGAACAAGAGGGGTGATCCGATCTAATGGACTGGCACAATGACTTAAGTACAATGCTACAGGGAGAAAAGAGAAAAAGCAGAACGGGCTTTGTAAAGTTTGGATTGGAATAGGAGAAGTGAGCCCACTCGTTTATGAGTAATGCTAGAACTGTGAGAAATGAACTCCCAATGGGCCATGTCATTTGATTTCCATCTCTGTTTTTCCCTCAGCCTCCCACCGTCCCAACTTTTCCCAATGAACTTTTGGTACTCATTCGTAAACTCATTCTCTTTTCCGTGCTCTTTCACTTATCCAGTCCTCGTGCCTCGTAGATTATTCCGAATGAATACCCGAATAATAATAAAGTCATCAATGTAAATAGTAAATAATGTTCTGCTGGGCACACAAATGTTAGCTCTATTGAATTGTTATTGTTCCCACCATTACTGATGCATACTTAATGGGATGTGGAAGCTGTGCTCTACTTTTCCCTCATCCAAAGTAAATACATTATAATGTTATTAACTCCGTATTACTTCGAGTGTTTCCTGCTCCCTTTTCCCTTTATTTTCCCTTTCTTTCCAGGGACAGAGGGAATTGCTGCGGCCTTATGGTTAAATGTAATAAACAATTTCATGAATGGGATTCAGCCCTTGCCACTTCTCTACGCCGATTTTCTACTTTGACCAATTACTTTTTTAATTGGATTAGACAAATTTTATTATTATTTCATTAGCTTGGTGACGTTTCTTTTTCGGGTCTATTTCTCAGTCAGGAGTACCACTGAGCATTGTTCATGTTATGGATTGACTATAATCTTAAGTAGGTCGATACTTACCATGGAAAAAAGTTTCCTTGAATTGATGTCTTATTTCATATTTATTTACAGGCAATTTCGCATGGTAATTTTAATTACATCAAGATCCTCGAAATTGGGCAGCCCAATTTGGGCTCTCACTTGGAGAAGGTCAAATTACATCATTTGAAGGAAAACAATGAGCATGAGCTGTGTAGCAAAGGAATGAAGGAAATATAATAGATTCAATCGACTTATGTACATTGTACAAAAACTAAGTAAATAAAACGTAGCTCGATCTGCATTATATACGCGCATGTCAGGTGTTTAATATTCAATCTACCTCGGACACATTTATTTATGTACAGCAGTACAGCAACTCAAAAAGTACATCGGGCACGGAAAGTGAAAGAACTTTGATTCATCTGGTCATTTCATTCACTAAAAAGGGATTTAAAAGTCTACGGAAAGGAGAAAAAATTGTGAGCGTAAGTACCGTGTGAATAAATCGGTGCGAAGAGAATGGCTATCCGTATCTCTGTATTGGCTGACTGATGTAAGTACTTTTCTTCAATGGATCTCATGGATCAACGTCGTAAACTACCCACTATAACGCCATGAATGGTATTCTGGTAAAAGAATAAGGTAGGAGGAATTGTAAATCTCGGGGAAAAAGTTGGCACAATTTCTTAAGTTATAAGTAGATTGCTGCCTTCCCTCGTTCCATCTACTCTTCCTCGGGTTATTTTCTGCCGTACGTATAAGTACATCTACTAGTGTAAGTACAATTTTCCTTTATAGTCTCTTTCTTCTTTTCTCTAATCCAACCATTTGAATAAAATGCAACGAGTCTAGAGGAGTGTGTGAGGTGAGAAGCTCTGTAGTATTTACTGCCTACATTTATATTACGTCTATTTTTATAGCCTATTCAAAACTTGTTTTCCACCTTTCCCTGATTATAATGCTCCGCAGCAGGAAAATATTCAGGTAGTGTGTTCACTTTCGGCATTGTTTCCACGAAGTCTGTCTTCCCAGGATAGTGGAAAGAGATGAGAAAAGGAAAAACACAAAACTCTTTTTATCGCAACTTATCTGTTCAGGTTCATCCATCCCAAAGCAATATCAAATTCAAGAGAATCAGACGATAAATTGATGAAAAAGGGCCAATTTTGTGTAGGTTTGTGAAAAATTTATCAGTGTAATTCCAGTGAGAGAAACAAAAAAAACAGAGCACGACGGAGGCAGCTTACAAAGTAGGAGGGTGTCTATTATACCATATTTGAGCTTTCATGTCCTTTTTTTTACTTTGTGCTCCTCTCACTCGCCTGAAGTGAGTCAGTGAAATAGGCGTCTCTTTCTGAGCACCAATTTCTGCAAGAGCACAAAAAGAGACGTGCCGGGAAAACAAAAGTAACGAATCAAATGTAACAGTCGCATTTTGGAAGTGCAACAAAATAGTTGGTGAGCTTGAGATTGATAAAAGTGAAGAAGAGTGCAAGCAAGAAAAATTTAAGCGCTGTCCCTCTTTTCTTTTTCCTACTTTACCTTGTCTTGTTTGTTGAAGAAGAAAAGTTTAATATATGAATGCCTACTTCTACGTCTGAGATTGTACACCCGTCCAATATCCCTACCATTTAGCTTGATGCATATAATCCGCTTTTGCATTCCATTCCATTATATGTGCGTCAAGTGTATCAATGTCCATGTGTATTAGGTTGTAAAAAGTTAAGGGAAAACACAGAAAGAAACTTGATCGTTTGGAGTACAGAACGAATCTACGGAAAGTGTCTGTGGATAGATACACAATGCACACAAGAGAAGCTATACATGAGTGGAGCTTCATTCATAATGGAAAACTTTTCCCCATTTCTTTTGTCAATTTTACCTCGTCACTCTTTGATTTGGTTCGTTTTTTTCACTCTCTGCAAGAGAGTCTCTTCAAAAATTCAGGAAGGGATCGACAAATAACATCTAGCTTTCTTCCACTTGATCGTCCACTCAATATTTCATCGACTTCAAACCGCACTACCCTCATCGCAGTCCTTAGCCAGATATCCTGGATCCTTATTTTACTTGTTTCACTTTACTTCACTCACTGGCTATTTCTGCTTCCTTTTTACTACCAAGATCGTTTGGCAACACGGAAACAAGAAATCTCCCTACTTCTATAAAGTTTATTTTTCCTTTCTAAAGCATAGACTGTATGTATTTAAAGTTTCTAAGAGAATAACTGATATAGTTGGAAAAAAACAATTTTCTCTGTACAACTTTTATGTTGTACCTACCACCATATCAACACAATAACACCTTATTTAAGGAATCAATTTTCCAGATTGCTACGGAATTAGCTACTATTTTCACTAGTAACTGTTACGACCAATTTTGACAAACAAAAGCTATTTGGATATTCAACTTAAATCACTACATCTACCAAGTCACCAGTTGTCCATGCATATATAATTGTATATTCCTCGTTTTCATTCTAGTTTTCACCAATGATTGTGAACCTTAAATTCACACCTAATTTACTATTCATAGATGCTTTTACACATCCATGCATCGGCGTAAATATTTGAATCTTAATGTATCCAAAATCTGAAGACCAACATCAAATCATCAAATTAAAACTTTAACAACTGGAGCTAAATTAAATTCGTCAATTTTAACAGCCAAAACTTTTATTTCTGAAGTTTCATAATTAAACAAAATCGCAACTCGAATAAACTCAAAGGTTAAAAAATGACGCTTTTCCTTTGAGCCATAAATATATACGAAAGACTTTTCATAGCTCCCCTTGCATCAATTTCCTAAGCATGGACAAGAGATTACTGATGTAAACATACAAGCAGTGGTTTACTACCTCTCATTATGATCTCGGTAATGTGTTATGCTAGCCATGTATAACAACTGAAAACGGTAATAACTAATTGTAAGAATAATGTTACCGAGTTACTACTACCACACCAGGAAAAAGCGATGTTATACACAACCTCCATGTTATTCTTACATTTCCCCAACCGTTATTTACACAAACGTAAGGTCGAAAAACGATAAAAATATTATAATACATGTTATGTCATGAACGAGCAATTTGTTCAACACACACACATTCATCATCATACAAACTTCAGAGAAAAGCACACCGACTCTTAGGGATTGTGAAGGGAACAGAAACGAAGTAATCTTAAAGTCATTTGTGTAAATAGAGGCAGTAAAAACGCATAAAACAGTCAAGAAAACAGACACACGAGTGCAGAGTAAGAGTCTTAATGTGTGTAGAAAGAGGGTAATTTTAGTAATACACTGGTTTCGTTGTGACTGATGTAATTAGAGGATGTAAAAGTAATTGAGAGAATTGTTGAGAAACTCTACTTCTGTCATTCATAAATACATACACAAGGACTTCCATAAAAACAAACGCACACACGGTGGCAAGCCATTTTTTACACAGGAAAACGGCATAAACTCACGAGGAGCTCACGCCACGCCAGAACCAAGCATGAAGTGATGCCATCCCTTCTTCGTGACAGTCCCTTTTGCCCAATTCATAGAAAGGGAAATGCAGAGCACAGGAAAAGATGGCTTGACTCTTGAAGAATGACGAGGATTGAGGAACCATTTACTACGGAATAAGCAAACTCTCATCTTTTCCTTCCCTTCTCGGATGAACAATGAACAAAGGGATGCTCCACAATGTAATATCGTATTTCCATTGCAACACAACGAAAAAGTGAGGAAGAGAGATGAGTAAATTGCTGTCCGACACCGACACCAAAAGGTAATCTTGAAGAGCACTATTATTACATCACGGCGTACGTACGATGCAGCATTTACCTTCAGTATAACATTACAACAAAATACTTGTTACAATATCTAAATGATTGCCACTCTACTCCCACAACGATTGAGTTGGCAGGCTGAAACGACTTGAAGAAAGTTGAGGACGATACCTGAAAATAATAATTTCATACAGGTATATGGATCATCTTGTCAGCAACAGCATGTCGTCTGCCTCTGTCTGCTGCCTTTGTAGAGTTTATTTTTGTACGTGTCATTTGCTTGAAAAACTAGGGTGTCATTATGTTTTCAACGAAAAACTGTTTCACTGCTAGAGTATGTGAATAATCTTTAAATTAAAAAAAAAACAATGATTGGATTTTGGAAGTTTGGAACTGAGAGATTTTTAAGGGGATTTGGAATTCAGAACTGGGGGATTTGGAATTCAGAACTGGGGGATTTCAACACCAACATTTACACGGATGTATACTTATATTTATTTTGTATTTTTTAGCTAGCATAATTTCTATTGCATGTTATTGGGTTGGGGTGACTATATTTGATAATTTGATGAATTAAGACGATTTTTCTTTCTGTAATTTGATGAAAACCTTTGAGAAAATATGGGATATTAGATATCTAAAAATTTCAAAACTACTATGCAAATATAAATATGCCAATTATTGCCAATCTTAGGTAAAATCAACAATTATTGTTGCTTTAACGCCATTTCCAATTACATTCAATTTAATAACAGTCAGCGATATCTATCTGATTTCACTAGACTTTTTTATACGTGTTATAAAATAATAAAATTTGGTGCATGGAACACGAGAATCTGCCAGCCATTGATAATTCCATGTGATACTGACTCCTGACGCCATGCTTTACAAGCTTACATAACATGACATTATTTATGCAGACTAGTATTGACAATGAGTGAGCCAGGTGTTTTATGGTTTCACCGAACTACTGCTTGCACTCTTCAAGAAAAGGCGATTCTAGGGAAAATAAGCCCCGCTTGCAACACAGTTGGAAGTTTATTGAATAAGAAAACTTTGTAATCATTTTTCACGTGGGCATAGGAAGCCTAAGCCATGTTGCAAAAAAGTTCGCCATTGCTAGTACTCTTTGAGTCGGTTTGACCGAATTGGGTATTCACTGCGTTCACAGGTGTTAGGTTATATGACAGTCACCCAATTTCCCATTGAAAATGAATATTTAGCTATTTACACTGCCAATTTTGTTAAATCATCAGAAATACAACCTATGACATAGGAAATACACGGTTCCGTGTCATTTTTTTCCTGATCAGGGACATACTTAATGGATCACTGAAAACCGCTGGTAAGTAACCTAGCTGTTTATAGATATTTGGGATGCATGAAAACCGTCTCAACACAACTACAATAGTACGATATACGAGTTAATCATTGCTGTATTGAGGCATTTAGAGCCCTAACAGAGCTCAAATCATCACGTCTTTCTTTCATCAAAAAATTAAGAAGTATATATAATTCATTCATTTTTGCATTTGCATTTTACGAGAGCCTTTCTAATCTCTACTGAAAAAAATTCAAAAGATTATGGAATGCAAGCAAATCGTCCAAAGTGTAACGACGTTTTGCATAATTGAAGTGTGATTCATTTGATGAAAGTGCAGAAAGCAAGAACAGTGCAGTTGATTGTTTATTAAGTTCAATATCAATTAATGAACGTCAGTCATTCCTACATAGTTGATAGTGGGAAAGGTGAAGGACGTATGTTGTACCGTGATCGTGACGAGAAGCGAGAGAAAGAAAATGGTCAGCTGAACCAATCTAAAATCATACAATCTAAAAATATAAAGCTTATTTTCTGTCATGATCTTCACCGTAAATGACTAATCATATATAGTATGCATATCCCTGGCACTGATTAGAAATAGAGGGCCAGTCGTTTTCTACTTAAGTTTACATTCAAAGCGATGTATAAC
Source organism: Sinodicranocentrus sp. ZH6 (assembly GCA_027743935.1). NCBI lineage: Eukaryota > Metazoa > Arthropoda > Collembola > Entomobryomorpha > Entomobryidae > Sinodicranocentrus > Sinodicranocentrus sp. ZH6. The sequence goes on along the minus strand of JAHZNA010003912.1, from coordinate 5,183 downwards.
ATTATTTACAATATAATTTACTCAAGCATAGAAGCATGCATTTTGTCAACTGTATTTGAAATAGCCTACGCGTTGGAATATCCCAGGTTTAATGATGTAAATTAATCTATTAGCTTCGCCAACAAGGAAACTCTTCAATCTACCCATGTCACATGCTGAAGTGTTATTTGGTTATTAAAAATTGTAAATTGTAATGATAAAAAAACGTCTGCGACTTACACGAAATGTAGGCTGTTTGCATTATATGTATATAAGGAAAACTCAATGTAAAGTCACTCCTAAATATATATTATTATGTCGCATGGGTGAGCCACAGGTTGCAGAGAATTCATTCAGATTTCAGATTGTTTCAAGAGAATTTTAATCAAAGCGGCGATAACAAGCGTGATTAACGAGATGACATGTTTATTATGACCATTAAAATTAATGTCAACCCATAGATAAATAAGTCACCATTCAAAATTGATGATCTATGACATGATCAAAAAAAGTTTTAAGCATTTTAAAATATATAGTAACTACACTACGAGCAAAATTAAAATATGTCGTGTAGTATAACTATAAAACTAGTCATTTCAGTTTTAGGATTCACGGAGAATACGTACGACAACTACGGCAAGAGTTCGTGATCTTCTTGTGATGGTGTGAATTAAGGTGTTATTGAAAGACTTCTGAGCTTAATGGAAATGAATAAAATCATTATTTCCGACATAAATGGGAATTTGGAATTGATCTAGTAGCTTTGTAAAGAGTTTTTATTGCTGTCATTTGCAATAAAATATTTTGTCCATAACGTCTATAGATTTTTACATGATAGCGCAACGACGATTTACACATAGGTCTAGCTATGACTATCCTAGCTAAAGAAGGCTTCGACCAGATTTTTAATTTGGTCGGGTCTAGCGGACCTTATCAATACACACTGCTCTTTATTGTATCGCTTCAGGTAAGTTTATGATTTTGATTTTTGAAGTATATATAGGTCTTATCTGTTGTAAAATGCATATAAAGAACGCTTTGATCTTTTTACAGTGTGTTATCTTTTCTTGGCACCACTTGGGTTATGTTTTCCTCGGAGCTGTACCGGACCATTGGTGCCATGTGCCAGAGCTTGACGAAAGTGGATGGAGCGAAGAGCAAATTCGAAATCTTTCGATACCACGAAAGAGGTTAGTTTCGGTTTGGTTAAACCTCGTATTTTTTTAAGGAAGAAAAGCAAATTATCTAGCAGTAAGCCAACTTATAATTGCAGCAATGGGCAAGGTTGGGAAAGTTGTGAGTACTATGACCTTGACTACTCTTACTTGCATACCCTGCCGTACGAACAAGCACTAGTTAAAGCATTTGCTGACTATGAAAATGACACATACTTGAAGAAAAAATGCAATTCTGGATGGATTTTTGACAAAAGCACATATACGTCAACAATTGTGACAGAGGTGTTTATACTTTCTCTATAACTTGTTTCATTTCATGCGGTCATTGAATATGTTTGAAATACACAAGTTTTTTCCTTCCCTTTTATATTATATAGTTTCTCACCGTTTGTGATGATCGATATTTAGCTGCAACAATTCAAGCCACGTATATGGCAGGTGTCTTTATAGGGTCCCTTGTTCTCGGGTCCTTGTCAGATCAGTAAGCATGCATACGTTTTAAATTTCTTCCCATCTAATGACTGATACTTTATTACATAAATAATTGTGCTGATTTTTTAACCCTAATCAGAGTCATTGGGCGTAGAATGTCGGTACTGATCAGCGTCGTTCTCGTGATAGTAGGTGGAGTTTTAGCAGCGTTTTCTTCTTCGTATTGGGGCGTGATAATTTTTCGTTTTTTTGTTGCTTTTGGAGTTGCGGGAGCGTACCAAAATTGCTATGTTTTATGTATGAATTTTATGGAATTTCTATTCGTTTTTTATAAAAAAATAAGTTTTTTATATTTTAAATACACAAGTTTATGTTTATCGAATTGACTTTGTAGAGTGATTTTTATGATTTTCTTACAGTATTAGAATACACTGGTACAAGTTCACGTTCAGCGATAGGGATGATTCAGCAATTACCGTTTGCGTTTGGCTACATGCTTATGGTATTATTTGCATACTATATTCGAGATTGGAAAACCTTACAGTTTGGGTTCTCCATCACTGGTGTAATTTTGTTATCCTATTTTTGGTAATAACTAAGAACATTAATATCACTACGATTAAAATCCATTTATATGTCTAATTTGATTAAATATGAAACTAGGATTTTACCCGAATCAGCTCGTTGGCTTGCAGTTTCTGGAAAATCTGAAAAATCCCTTGAGCTTTTATTGAAAGTCGCCAAGATGAATCGTAAAGACGTTAGCCGAGATGAAATTTTTGGAATTATTAAATCTTGTAGTGCGCAAAAAGAGAAGCCACTTAAACCCACCGTGACATTTACAATAGAAGAGGCATCACCTTCACTTGGTTTGAAAAGTTACGTTTGCTTTGGATGGGCACAGAAAGCGTGGCATACAATACGCAAGACTCTTGCAATATATTTTCGTCTTTTGGCCACTCCTGAAATGCGTAGACGAACACTTATAATTTGGTTCCTCTTTATATCCGTTGACCTTGTATACTACGGCGTTGTATTTGATTCTGCGAAATTAACAAAGGATCCGTATTTGCTTGTGTTTCTCGGGTAAGCAAATTTAACAAGAATAAATTACTTGTAATGATGAATTTAAAAATTAAAATACTTATTTACAGCGGTTTATCCGAAGTTCCAGCATATACAGTCGTGGTTCCTTTCCTATCGAGGTGGGGCAGACGTCCTACAATAATGATTACGTACTTCTTAACTGCTATATGCACTTTGTCCATTGCATACGTTTCAGAAGGTAATGTATTTTTGTTTCGTACAGTCTGTATAATCCTACTAATAGAACGGGTAATGAAGCCATAATTTTAGAATTCATGCAATAAATCCTATTCTAGAACGCGAGACGCTGAGACTAATTCTATCTATGTGTGGAAAATTATTCATTACAACAAGCTTTGCTGTGATTTACTTACTGGGAACGGAATTATACCCAACTTCAACTAGAACAACTGGTAAGATTTTGCGAACACATAAGTTCATTTTTATGTGGTATTAAGACCTTCTGCATTTTATCTACGGTTTCTTTGAAGGACTTGCGGCTGCCATTTTTATGGGACGAGTTGGGTCAATTCTTGCTCCTTACGTTGTCGATGGAATGGTATAAAATCAGAATACTATTAACACGAATATTTTTGACATTAATAACAGGGTTGTATTTTTCGGTACAGAAAAATGTTTATACTGATTTGCCTAATATTATATTTGGAATGGTCTGCGCTTGCTCCTGCGTTGTTTCTCTTTTAATTCCCGAAACTAATGAACTGGAAATGGCTGATCAATTAAGTGACGTGGAAGGAGGTTTCGCTTCAGCTAAAAAACGAAATCAACGGGTTGACACTGTTGACAGTATTCAAGACAGCACCACAGTGCAGGCTAGTCTAGTCCCACAGAACAGTCATCACTGACCACAGATACTGAGCTTTAAACTTAAGGTTCGCTGTTAGTGTAACAAGTAATTAGATAGTAAAGTTTGTCGTAACGTCAACACTTTCAATTGAACGAAATTGCCGACTAGTGAATAAAACAAATTATATTATTATTATTATTATTATTGACTTAAATGAGAACGAAAACATGTTCAACATGACTGCATATTTCATTCTAACACAAAATATAATATAAGTAGCTCTCTCTAGAATCAGCGCAGACGCAGACACTAGTATTTTCTCAAATCGACATGATTTTTTTATTCCGGAACATTTTACCTAAACAAGGTTTAACTTTAATCCCTGACAATGGCCAGAGCATTTGAATTTGCAAACAATCGAATATTGAATTAATTTTGTTAAACAATTATCATCATAAATGCAAACACGGTTTTCATGTTCCCTGGTAATAATAACCCGGAACCCGGAATACAAAACTTTTGCAAGTAATCAAATGCCTTATTATATAAAATTATTAAGGAGCGCAGCGTGCATCTTAATGAAAATGGTCGAATTCCTTCTGTCGGTCTTTGTGTTGTCGCTCCACTTTTTTCTACGGTTCTACTTTTTTAAACTCTGTTTTCACCAATCATTATGGAGTTCACATATCAACACCTATATTACTTTTGAGCTAATTCCGTTAAACCGTGCTAACGGTAAAATATACTGTTCCAATTTTTCAAATGACAGTACAGTATGTCATTCGAAAGCTTGTTAAAAGTTAAATCGATTGGTGTATGATTGCTGATTAATAAGCTCCGCTACGTGGAATTTGGTATATATTTTTTTAAATATGCGTTTCGGCCATTATAACGGTCAAGCAGCAGCTTTTTTCCGAAAAGTACACCAATCGACATAACTTTTAAGATTATGACTATGAGTGACACGGCGTATGTTATCTTTGAAATTTCGAAACAGCTTGTTAGACCGGTTCAATGGATTCGGCTGAGAAGGGATAGATTTTAAGAGTTTGACCCAAAAAAAACAATTATTGAAAAAATAAAAGTTTAACGGTGAACGATTTTCCAAAGTTTGATTCGATTTTGTTAAATACACTTCAAAACCCGTAACTTCTCTTAATCCATAGTGCATGGAATGAGTTAAAAACAATTGAAATTCAAATTATTGAATTGTATTTTTATGGGATCGAATAATGTTTTATTCCTGATTAATAACGAGCGAAGCTCTTGCTAAAATCCGGGTATTTCCGTGTGTCATGGCTCGAAGATCTGTACCGTTAATCTTTTCCAAATTTTGTTTTCGCCAATCTATCACCTGTTTATCTCAACACTAACACCTATTTATCAGCTCGCAAAAGTGTTTGAAGTGCGAGCTTATGAAATCGTCTGCGCCGTCTGTGTGTGTGTCTGTGAGTGCACACGATGTCCACAAAGTTATTTTAGATTTGTGCTTTAAAGTCCAAATGGAATTATGAAACGAACCGATTGGGTGTTTTACTGAGTGCGTAGGGTGTTAGATTGTGTGCAAGTGGTATACACTGGAGTGTATGGGGTGTTCTACCAAATGCATAGGATTTTCTTGTCTCAAGTCCAAACGGAACAAAGATACGACCCGATTGGGTGTTCTATAAAATGAGAAACTTAGAACAACAAGGAAAAAT